>JAPYZA010001693.1:0-19829 GCA_030522685.1 Eupelmus azureus
GAGGATTAACGAATGATCATTTTTGCAGGTCACGCACTGAGTCAGTGAGGTCAAAGTCGCCGTTGACGGCGTCGCCGGCATCGCCGGGCCCGCTGTCTGGTTCGTTTCACGGCAGCTTTCACAGCAGCCTGGGCAGCGATGGCATGTCCTGCAGCAGCGCTAGGTCTTCCTCGGCGTCTCCGGACTCCGCTAGATATTCGTCCTCACAGGTAGGCCTGAGTTTTTGGGTTTTGGAAAAGAGTTTGGATTTTATGAATAGACTATTTTTTAAGGATGTCTTTAGAGGAGCTTATTTGAGAAAGGCGTATCAATATAGTCTAGACGTATTTGATATGCCTTTTTTTAAATAGTTTCTGGAATTGAAAAAAAAAAGTAATTTAATAAATTCAAATAAATTTTTTTTTGATAGTTACTATTGTTCATTGATTTAAATATTTAATAATTGAGTATAAGAATCTTTATTTAAATTAAAAAAGTATTTCCTAAGTACGTTTCAAATAAAAATTGATTTGTTTTCCGTAATTTTCTTTTTTATTTTATGGTCTATTGCAACTGAATAATAAACGTATACAATATTTTTATCAAAGAAACAAAAAGAAAAAATACATCTCTCATGAGAATTATTGAACAAGACAAAAATATCAAAGCAAAAGTATACCAGCGAAAGTTTTCACAAAAAAACCCACCTCCCCGATATCCCCTTTTACTTACTACAATTTAAAAGCCTACACCCAGCTACATACATCAACGCTAACGCGATTTCGCATTCCAATCTCCCCCAGCAACATTTGTAACTGTTACGCCCATCAAAAAGACCGTTCGACAGCCAATCCTCACCGACACAAAGTACCCACGTACAACATATATATCCCCGCTATCAAAATGAATCATAACGCCGCGCGCTTACCACAGCACTGCCGCCGCTCTCGGTCGACCTAAAATTGGCCGAACCCCTCTCACTCGAAATCGGTATCGCTCTCACAATACAAAGCCGATGTCATCTTGAAACCTTTAATCTCCAGAGCAGCTCGCGCACCTCTCGCGTGTTATATACCCGGCGAAGAATCGAGAACGCGAAAGGATATAAACGCGATGCTAACGACGCTTCCACCTAAAAGCGGAGCGATTTGTAAAAGCGTATCGCGCGTTAATGGGACGCGCCGGCGCACGCCAGGCTCGTTATTAACTATTTTAACTCGAAATGCGATTCAGGATAGTAGCGCGCGCGAGCGGTGAAAGAGGCGCTTTTTAATGCGAATAAAATGCCGAGGCGAGCGGATTGTTTTTCTTTGCTGGCAAGTGGCACGCGCGCTTTTTTCTCGATCGCCAGCTGGAAAAAGGGATTTTTTTGTTCGGTGGGTTGATGGATCGGCAGCGAGAACTGGTTTTGGAGTTTGTATGTACGGATAGAGATGTTAGCGGTTTTGTCGTTTTGATGTTTTGTGTGAAGGGCTATCATTTATAGAGTGGGTATTGTGAATGATTAAGTAAAGCAACTTTTTAGTATAGAGTGGAATTTAAAAGAAATTTTCTTTATGTTGATCTTTTGACGTCAATTAAAATTTAAATACTTTTCTATTTTTGAATCTTGTTCCCTTGAAACTTTATGAAATTCTACGTTGACTAGGAAGTTGATTAATCGCTCGAAGCTAGTATTTTTTCGGTAATTTCACAACGTCATGAGACAGTGCTGACATACAGCCACGTAAGAGCTGAAAAACTGCGTCTACGCAAGCATACTTTGACACCCGGAAAAAAGTCAATTGTCTTCGTGGCGTGAGGTCAAGCTTTGTTCTGATGCAACTGTGAAAACACAAAATCTTCAATCTATATAACAAAGACTTTCGTGGGACAAACTCTTCTGTCTATAATATCTACTTCGAATTCGATATCTCAAACTAATCATTGTCAATAAGTACAAGGGCTTACTTCATTGTTTTAAACTTATAAAGATAGACTCACGATTTATCTTTACATAATGCCAAAACGTATCCCATGTCAACCTTCTTAAAATTTTTTAAACTGTTTGACATGATGTTCTTGATCATCCATAATGCAATAGTATTATAAGTCATTGTCATATACGTGATGCAATTGGTCCTTAAATGGTAAAAACTTATTTGTTAAAATTTTTTTACAGTCAATCAATATATTTTTTATTGTTGCCCAACATTGTCTTCGGCAAAAAACGAGTCTTTTGTTGGATTGCTTTTTAATGTGTATTTCGCTCATTCATTTAAAAGATAAATATTTGTTAAATCTGGTTGTTAAAATTTGGTACCATTATATACTAATAATATACTATATCTTATTGATATATTGATAAGTTGTCTGTGATTAAAAAAAGTTTTGTTGCAGATTTTTTCTTAGAAATTTTATAATGAAAAAAGTGAACATATTATGTGAGGATTTTCGTTCGTTAGTTTGAAAAGCTAGCAACTACATCATTTTACATAAGCATTTTGTGGTTTTCCTGCAATCGGAAATGACATCTGTAATTGGCTTACGTTTTTTTACTTGTTATGTAGATATTTTTCCTATATTTTCACGATTTATTATAGTATTACAAAGAGCTAAAAACAGATATAATGAAAAATTATTATGAAATGTAAAACTATATTAGCAATTTATTATCTTAATTTATTATCTTGATGTAAAATCTTCACTTTTGTGACTTACTTTTACGATAATAACGTGAAAATATTCTTTTTTAAAAAACTGACATTCTAAGTGAAACAATGTAATTACGATATCCTGGTTCCCGTTTTTAAGCAGACAAAAAATCTCTAAAAACTTCCTCTTCGTAACTTTCATTTATTCTGTACTTAGCCATTCTGGTAAAAAAGGAAAAGAAAAACGAAATTTCACTGTCCGTCCCAGCCGCAAATAACGAAAATTTACTCTCGATAATTGATTGTCGGGTTTCGCTATATCAATTAGCGCGCAAGGAACGTATAATGACGGCTTGCCGGAGCTATAATATGGACGGAAGTAGGCGCGCAACGATCGTCGATTTTCATTATAAGCAACGCGCGTGCGGTGCATCAGTGCATGTATGTCAGGATATACTTTTCGGCCTGATGAAAGATGAAGATTTCACCGATGTGATGATGGGAAGTAGAAATTCAAAAGGGTCAGTTTTTTTCCTTGTTATCAGTACCTTCTTTTTATTGCTTCTATTTCCATAATTCTTGTGGTCTTTCTCTTTCGTTTGCTTTGGTTAGAGGCGAAATTGAATTCTGCTAACTAGCTCAAAGAAAGTGTATGCATGGCGAATTAGCACTTTGAGCGGCAAACGGTATTGAATATAGCCTCTGTTAGTGCTGGTTTACCGTATTCGTGTTCGCAAAGTATTTTTGATGTGATTTTGAAAGCGCTTTTATGTCAGCATTAATATTTATGGTATCACGAGTCGAGCTTTTCCTGAGATATACGACTATGTTTGTTTTCAATAATTGAATAACCATCAGCAACCAAGAATAATACTAGATGAGCTTAATTTATATGAGAAATTATAATCAAAAGTTTTAATTTTAGTGAATTAGTATTTTCCATTTCATTTAATAATAGATAGAGATAGGTTAAGTGTGTTTGAATCGTCTAATATAACCCTCATTTTCAAAGTTGAACTACGATATTAAATTGCAATATATGGTTTAGTATAATACTATTTTTTTTTTTTGAGTTTTAAGTTTAATAGCGAGTTATATTTTTTATCAATTTTTGTAAAAGTAAAGCTATAATATAATTATGATTTAATTCCCCTCCACGTAATCCTACATTAACTCATTCGAAACACACGGATATCCCATTTATTTTGTATGCAAAAGAATTACACAAGTTATGTATTTTAAACAAAAATTTTATCTTATATTTGACGGCAAATATTGAAATATGCAGTAGATTACGCAACTAGAGTGCGAAGGACACCACCATGTACAATATTTATTCATGCAAAGTGTGCAAAGTGCAATTTTTCGCACATAGTACGGAAAATTTAACTGACATTAAACAAATCTAGAACAAAATAAAGAAACTGGAAATAATAAAAATGGCCATCAGTGCGCTTCACATTCTGACGTATCCTTTTTTTCTCCACGTCTGTTGTAGATAACAAAGACTGAACCACGTAAACCGTCTGTGCGCAGATCGGGGCCGTCCAAGGAATTCGTCAACGCCTGCCTCGAGACGCACAACTTTTACCGATCTCGTCATGGTGTTCCATCATTGCGGCTCAGCAAACAGGTTACTTTACACGCATCCGCATAAATTTTCTCCTCCAATTTTTTCCTTCGACATTAATTCCAATTGCCCTTTTTTCTGCGCTCTCAACGACGAGCGACCACGCAAAGTTACTCTCTTTTTCACGAAAATTCTTGGTTGCAGCTGTGCAAGGCTAGTCAGGAGTGGGCGAACGTGCTGGCAACGCGGGGAAGGTTGGAGCACCGGGCGAACATTGACTATGGTGAGAATCTCTACTGCATGTGGAGCTCGAATCCCAAGACTGTCGTGGGCGGCGACGAGCCCGTCAACGAGTGGTGAGCCATTTAATTGCCTATGTGGTTTTTAAGTAGGGTTATTTTTTTTGAGGAAATGTATAGTAATGAAAGCAGGAACTGAGCATTTTTCTGACTGGTCTTTGATTTTTGTAATAATGGCTAGTTTAGAACGACGTGTGTAATTTCAAGGAAACGCGAGGGTGGCACAACTATTTGCGCCTTTCAAATTGGATGAGTTAGAGAAATTTTGAAAAAGGAAAATGAAAGTGGAGTTATTAGATAATTGGAGACGCTATTCATGAGCTCGGAAGAATGTAGTTAGGTCGACACCGTTGAACACATTTAGGGACATTATATTATGCCGTTAAAGTTTTTATTTTCAATTTAATTTTGTATATCTTGCATATTTTATTATTTAAATAAAATCATAGTTTTATCACTATATAATTTATATTTAATTAATTTAATTTAATAATTATATATATTTAAATTATTATGATTAATAAGAAATTATTAATAAGAAATGATTACTTCAAATCAAATTTTAAGTCGTGAAAATACTTTAAACTAATTAAAAAAATTGATGATATGTTAATCAAATTTGATGTTTTTATGAATTTTTATGTACTTTTAACTTACTCTTACGTACACTATTTTAATTGATATTAAAATCAAAATAATAATTACAGCCTATACTTACGCAAAGTTCTCAAAGTTTATTGTAGACCGTTGGCTATAATATTGGCATAATTATTAAATTTATTACCAATAGAATTTTTACCTTTTTCAAAATAACATCTTTATTTTTTACTATAATCATTGATGTATTAGTTAATAGCAGCCGTTTAATTACACACACCACGTTCCATAAATCGTTGGACATAAATCATACTTTGAATATTCTTATCCATTTTTGGATCCTCATTAATATGTTATAATATACATCGCTATTACTATGAAATACTGAACACTTTCATTACTACTATGTTTTTTGTAATTAATTATTTTAAAATTATTTAGCATACCAATTTTCATCCTCTATTTAAATTTAATTTTTATTTCACACATTTTAACAATCCATACAAAATCATCATCATTCATTAAAAAAAAATCTGACGAGTTAAAAATCTAAACAAACCATGCAATCAAACCAACAACAGGTACGCCGAAGAGGCCCAGCACCAGTACGGCAAGGAGCCGACCACCCTGAAAACCGGCCACTTCACCCAGGTGGTCTGGCGCGACAGCACCGAGCTGGGCGTCGGCATGGCTCGCAACCGCAACGGCGAGGTCTACGTCGTGGCGAACTACAATCCACCTGGCAATTTTCTCGGCAGCTTCGCCGAAAACGTACTGCCACCGCGCGACGAGGCGGACGCCGGCTCGTCGACCTCATCCTCACCCAAGCCCTCCAAGATCGTCAACTGTCCGGATCTGTCGAAGGTCATGGACGAGCGGGCCTGGCAGCTGGAGGCCCTGCAGGTGCACAACGAGTACAGGAGAAGGCACAGGGTGCCAGAGCTGACACTCAGTGCGGATCTAAGCGCAGCGGCAAAGGTGAGTTTTTTGAATATATAGATAACCGATGTTATCTATTTGCTTATATGGATGGGATTTTTTTTGGTGGTTTTTGTTTGTTCGTGGGTTGCGATGGTCTGCGGTGTTTGTCTATGGAAAATGCTTGGGGGAAACTACGGTGTGGAGTGCTGGAGAAAGCTGTAGTTATAAAAAAGTGAAATTTTTTTTCGCGAAAAACTATTATTAAGATGCAGTAAAAATTAATGGTGCGCGAGAGTTGCATGAATTCTAAATCACTTGGTTGCAATGGTAGTATTAATATATAACATTTGCATTGGAAGGAGTATATTTAAAATATAATTAATTATGGTCTGATAATTTTAATTAACTAGTATTATAAAATTAGTTTGCGTTTTTTGCAATATTCAGAAATAATTATCTTAAATTAAATATCAAATTGATATTACAATAAAATTAACTTCCATATTGAATTATTCAAGTGAAGTTTATTAAAAATGTTTTGTATATCCTTAGGTATCATTTAAAATAAACGTAACTGATATTTACGTATCTCTCAAATTCAATTTAAAAGTCAAGCACTCACGTCAAAGCTGTTATCTAAACATTAAACTTAAATGGGTTGGTTCGCGAATAAAAAGAAGTGCTAAAGATCCATTAAAGGATTATCTTACACTTCTTAAGTAACATCAGCTAAAACTGTACATTATTAAATGTCGCATTCAAACGATTGTATTTATCTTAAAACTCTTAAATGTAATATAAAATCACTTATTCTTATCGACTGATTAACACATTGAATTTTAATCGACAGTCATGGGCGTGCACGTTGCTGAATACGAATAAACTCATCTCACAGTCGTCGTCACCGTACGGGGAGAACATATACTCCATGCAGTGTTCTGATCCTAAGCTTATCGTTTCACCTCGAGAAGTCATCTCGAAATGGTACTCGGAAAGGAAGGAGCATAAATTTGGTATCGAGCCTAAAGTACTCAACACGTGTACGTAAAATGGCACTAAATGTTTGCGATTGTCGTTCATCAATATCGTTCGATTCCAATTTTTAAGCTCACGCGCTTTTATTGGTACGATGAATTGGTAATACGGTGGACATTTGCGTCAGCAGGAAGTTGTGTAATAATTTATCGCAATTCTAAATGAATCTATGATAAAATCTTGTATAATATTCGAACAAATCAACGGGTGTTATTTTATCCTTTTAGTAAAAGAAACTTTCATGGCTGACATTCGTCCACCGTGTAGTAACTGTACCAATAAGGTGGCGGTCTCACTCATCTCATGCTTTTAAAAACGCTTATGGTTGTTCTACTTTAAGATAAATGTACAAAACTAATTTCCAAAACAAAAATTTTACAATCCATTCTCCCCTATTCCAGGTCACTTCACGCAAATAGTCTGGCGCAACACAACCGAAATGGGCATCGGCATGGCAAAGCGCGACGGTACCTGCGTCGTGGTGGCCTGTTACCATCCGCGGGGCAATATCGTCGGCCAGTTCGCTGAAAACGTGCCCAAGCCGGTGAAGAGCGCCACATGACCGACGGCCGGGGCGTCCGCGGCCACTTCGCCGCGGGCCCCCGCCAAGAGCATCGCATCATCACCGACCGCAGCAGCCGACTAGTCTCTATACACACACTTTTTCGCTCGGTCGGTAAAAATGGCGCAAAAAATACGAACGCGACGAACCACGAAGGCATTATATATTTATTTATATATAAGTGGAAAGATGAAAAAACACACTTCCCTCCTGCACGTGAAATACGTATTTTACGCGAGCGTGCGCGTATTAGTATAAGTGAGAGAGCGAAGATTTTTCTTTTTTTTTTTGTTAATTAGAGTTTTTTGACGAAATTAGTTTTCGTTTTGGAAGTTTAGTATGCTGATATAATTTTTTTTTTCGTTTTGGTTATTGAGTAATTAGTACGTTTATTCATAAAGTATAGTCTGACTTGCGTTATTTTGAAGTAGACGATTCACTGACTGTTCGAACCGTTAGCTTTATTACTTGTAATGTATTATTTCCTACTTACGTTATAAAATAAAACAAAAGTAACGAGCAAACCATTAACGCACAAAGCGAAAATCGTTATATCTTTCTTCGTTACTTTTATTTTAAAAATTTTCAATTAAATTTCAGTTAAAGTCTATCGTTAGACTAAAAGATGTCTACGTCAAAATGATTAAAGGTCTGGCTTGAAGAGAGCCGCAATACAAATCGGCTATTTGTATTGATGAAAGAAAGAAAAGGAAAGAGATAGTAAAGTATTCGTATGTCAATCTTATTTTTGACATTCTCACCGACAAAAAAAAATGAATAACGTAGGTTAGAGCTTTTGCGATAATACGAAACTTTTTCTCGGTATACGTTAATTATTGGTAACTGATAATGCGTATTTTGTAAATACGACAGTGATCGTGGTTAAACACGTACACATAGAAAGAAAATAAAAAAAACACGTACATTCCGTGCGCTCAAGGCACGAGTGCGCCGTTGTAAGATATGAAAATGAAATGCAAAGAACGATAAAGACGTAGATCATTAATTAATATTTTATTATGATGCAGAAGCAATAATAACGTTATGGATATGATTCTATCCGATTGATTCTTGATTTACGTTGACATAATTATGTATTTAATACGTAAAATAAAAAAAACTCGTTTACACAATTTGATGGTTATTTCTATTATTCATAAAGAAATTGATGATTATCCTATTCCCATATTATTATTATAATAATTTTTATACGTTGAGAATTTGTAATAATGAATATTTAAATATTAATTAAAGTTTTTAAATGTGATATAGTATAATCCTTTACAAAAGATAGTTCCAAACTAAGTTATAATGTTAACTAAGTTGAAACGATGAAGTAAAGTACACTTAATGTAATAAATTTAGAGCATCTAGATTTTAAAATTTCATTTAAAATAATAAAACGGAAGTAGGGAATTGTAGGACAGTAAAGTGATGGCACATTTCGCTTTATAATAATTTATTTATAATAAATTTTACTCAGTATGCATGCGAACGGTTGTGCCGCTATGCTGCATACGATATAGTTTACACTTTTTTCATCTCTGTTATTTTACATTACGTACAGCCGTTTACAATTTCTGTATTTTTTTTGTTCATTTCATATTATTTAACTTTAATATCGATTCGTACTTTTTTTAACGCTTCGTCATATCTCGTTTTTCTTTTGTTCTCATGGATCTGGTCGAAGAAATACTTGGATAATTCACTTAAAGTCTACGAGGTGGAGTGTTAAAGGTGAAGGAATATAGTCACTGCTTTCATAAAACTCGCTGATTTTTTAAACCTTGGAATCTGGTTGCTCAAATGAGCATAGGTAAAGACCCCTTATGCAATAATGGCGCCCCTACATCTTATTTATGCATTTGGTTCAAGTTTTAGACATATATAACAAAAACTGAAAAGACTTTGCCGGTAATTCATCATCGTTTCCTTGTCAATTCGCTATAATATTTTTTTTTAATGCTTTATAATATTTCGCATGGAACTTGTAGATTTGCGAGAATTCACGAGGAAATAATGAAATTGTTAATATTGTATTGTATACGTACGATCGTCATATGAAAATCGATCGTTGCAAATAAATTAACTATGTTTTTCGAGTTATCAGCTAGAAAATAATTGGTCGTATGTTTTCTTTTTTACGCTTTTTAAACGCAATCTCAATTATCTATAGGCTAATTTTTTTCTTCTTTATTCTACAAGAAAAATTTACTGCTTTAGAGAGAAAAATTCGTCTCAGTTGTTTCTAAAGCTACATATATACATACATATATATACGCACATACATATTTATACATACACATATGTTCATATGTGTGTATGGGCGTGTATATGCGTATGTATACACATACTTAGCACTTTCAAATTTATAAAAAATAATCACTTTTTTTCTTTGATATTTAAATTTCAAAATCCGTATATATATACTTAGAAATTTAAGGTACGTACTACATTAGACTTTGTGTTATATACGGTGGGATTGAATTTAATTTTTCTCAGATCTATAGCAGTAATGATTTTTCTTGTCCAGTTGTATTTATATTTTCTCCAATAAGATTCATTTTTTTATTTTATTACATCAAACAACGTCTGTTTTTTCTAGTCCCATTTCACGATAATAAAAGATTCTATAATTTGTCAATAAACCGCTTCTAGTCGTATGAGTATACTACAGCGTATATTCTTTATTTTATTTTTCTTTTTTTTTTTGTTACGAAAATCCAGGAATATGCTTGGTACATGAAAAATGTTGTTCCTGTATTATTTTATACGACGCAGTGAAAGACAAAAATCGGCGCGCTGCTAACGCATACGGATTTATCGACGTTTTACATATTTATCAAGTATCGAAGGACACACATTGGAAAAAACAATGAACGTTTGAGAAATTTTAGCTTAAGAAATAAACTATGTATATTAATATAATTTACGCATATATTTTTAACAAACATTAAAAAATAACAATCTTTGTAATTTTTTCTAAATATATCAGTAATATATAACAGAATCATATCCATAGATATAAGAGCACCAACCAATTATTTATAACAATTAGACTACATCAATATAAAATTCATTAATCATTTTGTGATCTTTGAATTTTATGAAAATAATTCAATTAAGATTCAATTGCAGGTAATATAGGTTGAGTTCTTAAAGGTTCGAAAATCAATAAGAATAAAGTATAGAGAAAATTTTTTAGAAGTAACAAAGTATACATTGTTATTTTTTTCGGTTAAGAAATTTATTATAAAGATTTCGAGTATTCGATTCTTTTTAAAACCGTGATGCGTACCGGGCACTCAGCGCTTCATTATATATTTATTCGCGCACTCTTTTGTCGACGATGTGAATAGAAAATTGTCTCTCCAAAAAAATACCTGACTAGCCTTATCTATTTACAAATTTTATATCTTTTTTTAAATCTGTGTATATGCATTTTATTTATATAATAATTCGCTATTTTTATATTTTTAACGCTGTGACTATGTTAATGATACTTCAGGCGACAATCAAGAAATTTAATTCTTTTGAAACTTGATCGAGCGTTCGCTATTTTTTCATCTTCATAACATATATTGTTCATTTTAATATTTCTATAAGGGAGCAATAATTATGTAGAGGATCTTCTAAGGAAAACTGATAACATTAACGTGACAAAACTGATTAATTAATAAGTATTTAAGTGAATTGAATTAAAGTTTTTATTTAATAGATATAAAATAATTCAGATAATTGATTTTAAGATTTTGTAAGCCACTATTATTTTTTTCTCAAATAATTTGATTCATTTTGTGATTAATAATATTATTTTTATAAAAAAGTTTGAGTTTCAAGACTTTAGGAAAATATGATTTTTTATGGTTTACACAAAATGTATAAATATAGATTGTTGCTCATATTTTGTAACCGTAAATTACAATTATTTAAATAGGATAAACTTTATAAAAAAATTGACTTTTATATTTATTAAAAGTTCTAATAATGTGTACAATTTTCTAGTATTAAATTCTACAAAGTAGAGCATCTCTCACTAATAAAGATTAAAAGTCTTTAATTAACTAAATATTTGTAAATATGCTTAATGTATTTAGAATTGAATAAAACAGATTGTCAAAATAAATTTGTATTATTTAAAATATATTAAGAAAGATTGTTTTCTCTCAATAGAATAATATTTAACTACGTTATACGTGATTGAATAAAGATATTGAGAAACATCTCATTTTTAAAAAGATTTTTTTTCTCTCTACGACGTATGCAGATACAGGCAAAAATGTATTTTTGATAGTTATTTAAATTAATTGTTTATTTCTAGAAAACATAATTAGTTCAAGAGAAAAATTGGTTGCAATGATCAGGATAAATATTATTATCCTAAAGTTTAATAACATTAAAATTACCATTTTAAGAGTTTCTGAAATATTTGCTTAATTTTTCCAAACATGTAAAATAAAATGTATGATTACAGATCAAATTAGATACTTTATTTTTTTTTATTTATTATTTCAAGATAAATAGAGAGCTCAGTCCATTTTGTAAAATGATCTTTTTTTATCGAAGAAAGATCTGTATTTCTGGAATCTCAAAATTACAGACTTAGTTATCCTTGGATTCTGAACTGCTTTGATAATATTTACGTACTTACATGTACACATATTGATCTTTAGTATTAAATGTTAGTTAGCTGTACTACAGCATTTTCTTAAGAAAATGTAATAATGGACTTTGTTTCCTTTCGCTCTGAGCCCTCTAAATATATTGATTACAAACATTTATAAATAATTGATTTTCCTAACTTAAAAAACAATCAAAATTATATTTTAAAAGATTATTACCAAATATACTTTCTTGCCTATCTGTATACGTTAATAGTTAGAATATCTACGTTCGCTTACAAAGGTCCCATTTTCAACGATTTCGTTATTCTGCGTATTGAAATGAAACTTTTAATTACAACGATGTAGTAGCAATGGTTCAATTATAAAGGTAGAATATGGCATTCGTGAACTTCCTACATCGTTTCTATTATAGCAGAATTCGAAGAGAAGAAGAATTATACGTCTGAAAAGTTACGTTAAAGTGCGCGAGAGCAATTAAAACGTATCTATTCGTGAGACGGCTTATATATACGTATCCTGATGTGCATTAAGTCAGACTTCACGGTTTGAAACGCAAACTGCATATACGATATTTGTAAATTATGAGCAATTATAATTACACAGTAAAAGGGAGAATGATTCAAAGCGCTTAATACTCGAATATAATGACCTATTTGTTAAATATGTACTCGTATCATCACTCATATACACGCACACCGCGAATCGACGACGCTTAGATTCTATCATATACATATACGATTCATATTCTATATTTGTATATATTTATATCCGCGCGCAGTTTGAAACGAAACTTATACGCTAGCACGTCGCTCGCGTGATATGAATTGAAATGGTCGTCTTTCCTTGTTTTCTTTTCGCTCGTTTTTTATCTTTTATTTTGTTTTGTATATATAGTTTAATCATCTTCCTCTCTCTTAATTATAATATACATATTTTTCCCTCTAGTACAAAATTATCGACAAGGATGACATAATCGTTCATTTTTAAAGGGCACTCAAAGTCGCTAAAGCTTGCAGTTCTTTGGGATTTTTTTAAACTTAAGATATAGTAAGTATTTACTAGTTTCATCTTACAGATACGCAAGTATCGCATCGAAAGTCTTTATCGTGTCGTATTCTCTTGATGGATGTACTTGAAATCGACGTCCGACATGCATCCCTGAGTTGCACTGAAACAACACTGCTTAACTCTCTACTTCGCTTGTTTAATATACTTGTTAGAATTTGATAAAAATCACTAGTCTCCTCTTCAAGTGGCTAAAACTGCCATTTTAAAGCTTTTATCGAAGAGTCTTGAGAGATTCTCTTTCGTTGAATCGCCGCGTTAATATAAAAGAAATTACACTAATCACACAAATCGAATCATATTTAGATCTTGCATTTCGTGGTATAGGGTGGCCTATTATTTATTTATATTTTATTTTAATACGGTACTTATTTTGACAATTTGTATGTTCAAAAAAGGTCTGTACCCAATGATTAATCAGATTTCTAAATATAAAAAAACAATAATATGATTAATTTTAATTTTTATTGTCGAAATTTTATACTATTGAAAATATTGGTAAATGATAATGTATTCGTTGTTTTATGTTCAAAATTTTATAAATGTTTCGTTGAAATGGCTATGGTATCACACTTATTGTCGGTTCCGTACAACTCGAGAGACACCATTGCCTAGGTACAGAAAGTTTTTGATACATTTCACAATTGACAAAATAAAGCTTTTTTTAACAATTATTATTTTGAGTTACTTTTTTATAGAATAAATAAATGATTAAAATCGAAACTGTATTGTCATAGTTTACTGTTACTTGTGTGCATTATCATGTAAATTTTGTTTTGACAACAAAATTACTTATTTAAAGTAGATCCAACATTTGAATCATTTAAATCACACTAATTTTAATTAAATTTTATCAAAAATGCTAAATATTAGTTTTGAAGATTTAAAAGAAAATACTACTGTCGATTAGTAAAATAACCACCAATTAGATTTTGCCAAGTTCTTAAATTTAATAATTTAACAAAAATAGTAATTTTAGTGAATAGTAATTTTTTAGAAGAATTGAAAGAACACTTTTTTATATTTCAAAGACAGTTTTAGGAATTCAGAAAGGTTCGTTGGATCCACCATAATTAGTTATTCATTCATTTATTACGTGAAAAATTTTACAATAGACCACCCCATCATAATTAAATTCGAACGCAATAAATTCAGCGTGAAAATCAGCACTTGGCTCTTCGTCAACTAGCCATGACGATAAAACTCAAGGTAAAAGGCAAACGAAAAAATTCACCTCCGAATAAAAGTATGAAGCAACTAAATGATCGCACTAAATACCCTAAGCAGCTAGTGTAAAGATGAGTCCTAATGCACGTGGGGCACGCTACAGCCACTTGTTTCGCACTACGCTGGAGAGCCTGCGTCCCCACATAAGGTTGTATCATACTATCGTCCCCTGAATGTGCTGGGGATCCTGCGTGGCGCCCTGGAGCTGGCCCGAGGACGGCCCGCCCTGGGACTGGGGGCCCGAGTAGGAGGGCGGCGGATCGTAAAGCCCGCCCATCGAACCACCCAAACCCGAGCCGAGGACCGAGGATGATAAGCCCGGTCCCTGGAGCACGGGCATCGAGGGCAGCCCGACGTCGAGGATGCCGGTGTTGCTGGCCGAGCTGCCGGCCTGCGAGCCACCCTCTTCCGGTGGCGTCACCTCCAGACCGATCGAGCCGTTCAGCGCGATCTTGATCGGGTTGTGGTTCGAGGGGTGCGAGAGGGCGCCCAGTCCGATGTCCTCCAGGCTGCTCTTGCGCCGCGCCGGGATGCTCAGGCCCTGCCTGCAATTGTAAATTCTTCGTAAGAGGTGGATTAATTGTCTGTGGAATTGCGGATCATGAGTTTATGGAGTTGAGAGATTAAGAGAGATATAGAGAGCTAGAGAGGACAGAAGGCACTAAAATCGTTTACCAAAAGCGTGCATTTTGTTCTTTATTGCAAAGCACAATGATATAATAAGGCAACTTCGATGTTTTAGGTTTTAGGTTGAGAACTACGTTATGATACTTCGTTGTCTCGCAAAGTTTGTCGACTGCGATGATTGCGATTGATAACAATAGTCTGGTTCACTATAATGTCTGCGAAAAATGCTCTGTTAAGCATAATGAATGTTCTAGTAATATGCTTAATGGCAAAAAGTGCTAATCTGAGCGAAAAATGCTTAAATACTGCTGGTTATTACCGTTTCATGATTGCTGAGATCTTACTAACTGTCCAGTTCTAGCGTTTCACTCCTAACAGGGTGAATATCAATCTTAGAAGCATTTCAAATACAATAAAGCTAATAAAACTTTTAAAATTGAAAATGAAGGTAGAAAATTCACTAGATAATATAATTCAGCAAACAGAGCTAGCTTTAATAATTAATAATATCAAGTCAACTACTTTAGTTTTATAATTTTAGCATCTTCCATCCATAAAGAAATAATAGAAATAACATCAAGAAAAGAAGTTTTAAATATATATTATAAAGATTTACAAGATATTAGTCGCATTAGTTTTTGGTCATTTTTATTTTACCGAAGAAATGTGCAATAGCCAATACAGGTGTTAGTAATAATTAGATTAGTAACATCAAGCTAATAATTAAAGATTAATTAAAAATTCCTGATACCAATTATCATTAGAATTGCTCTATTAACCAAATTAAAATCCATTAAAAGAACTTTCAACTTATTTCTATATTAAAGAATCAAGATGTGATATCTACAATTATTGCTTTTTTATTATAATTTGTAGTTTTGTATACTTTTATTTTTTATATACCTACAGAGAAAAATAGAGTCAAGCATTCAATAATATGGCAAAGTTTTAAATTTTATAACGTGCCACACTAGTTTATTTTATAAAATTTGTTTTAATAAATTTTTTGAAGCTCTATTCTTTTATCTTTATATAGTTTCACTATTTATATAATTTTTTATACAAAGTTTTAATTGATTAATTAATTTATTATGCGATTAATAGTATAAAAATTGCATAAACTATGTGATTTATAAATTATGAATTATAATCAAGATAATTATAATCAAGGATAATAAAATTGCATAGGCTGCATAGAGATTAATTTGGTATAATGATGATAAGAAAAGTCTAATCGAATGATGGTATCAGGCAGCGATCCATTCTCACACAATATAATGCAATATAACAATACGTAAAAACAAATTACTTAACCTAATCTAAAAATTATCAGCTTGTTCACGTGTTTGTGTGTATGTGAGAGTGTCACATCAGGATTTCACACGAAATTATTAGAGGTACTCGATCACACACAGCTGGCCATAAGAGATTTTCTTTTTTTTCGAGGATGGTTATCGGGCAAAGTTTTTCTAATTCAAAATAAATAATTGAATAAAGAAAGGAACTGCACTATTTGGAAGGATTTTATTGGTTTGAGCATCTCTCCTTAGTGCTAAATCATCTTTTTCTTATTTATTACAGTTATATTTTTGATTAAACATATGTAATTATATACTAGTCAGTTTGTTTGTTATTTTAAAATAATAAAAACTGATATTAAATTAATTATTTGTAGTATAAAACCCATGAGCAGATAATTTAACACTTCATAGGAAAATTGCTCGATTTCCACACAAAAAATGGTGAAAGTCTGTACAAGGAAAAATTCGAAAACAAATCTCATAGAATCTCTAAAATGGATGTGATTAGTATAGTAGTAATT
The DNA here is from genome assembly GCA_030522685.1 of Eupelmus azureus. Classification (NCBI taxonomy): domain Eukaryota; kingdom Metazoa; phylum Arthropoda; class Insecta; order Hymenoptera; family Eupelmidae; genus Eupelmus; species Eupelmus azureus. The sequence continues at coordinate 16,963 of JAPYZA010001693.1, forward strand.
CTTATGTTTATTTAAATTTACTTGACCTTTTCATTCCTTTTGATGCCAAAGGATATATAAACATATTATTCTTTTGAAATCTTTATAAAATTTATAATGAACGAAAGAATATTTAAAAAAAATGCAAAATTCTAAATAAATCTTCAGAAATGTATTTTGTTAGAAAATGTTAATTACAGAAGTTCAATGATTTTTTTCTGGATTTTTTGATGATAACTTTAAATTTGAATTTGGTCATCATATCAAGGTCAAGGACAGTTTTTCAAATCGCCCTTGACTTTGATATGACCTTCAAAGTGGTGGTCAATGTAAGATCCAAGGTCACACCAACATTTTTTTTACAAAATGCATTCCTGACAAATTATTCCGGTTTCCATATTTCTGAATCACTTGAAAATTATCAGCATCTTTTTATTCAATTATTAAAATTTCTTATTAACACGATATTATACGAGACTTTTACATTATAAAACTTATCGGAAAGATTTTTGTCTTCATCAAATGTAATAATACATAGGAATCAAAAGGTTAAGATACTGCAGTAAATCCATCTTTATCAATAAAATCAGATTTACAATAGATTGAATACCATAAATCTATTCTAGTGGTTCTGTAAGACTATACTATTGCACCTGTTGAGTAATTGAAGCTTTGCTTTTGTTAGAATAATCAAATCTACTCAAGTATTACAAAGACTTGTTTAAAATTAGTTAGATCACAGTAAATAGAACTACTACGATAATTGAGTTTAGCCGTACAATATTCCCCTTACTAATCACCGCCCAACCAAAACCTTCTACCACCCAAAAAGAAGAAAATACAATTCTTGCATGCTCACCTCAACGAGTTGCTGCGCCTGAGTAGTATGTCATCGACAACCCTAAGCGAGTTGGACCTTCCGCGCAGGCTGCCCGCGACCGTCGGGCTATCAGGCAGCGATAGCGAGTTGGACTTGGTGTTGCTGAGCGGCGGCGCCCTGGCGATGCCGATGCCGGAACCGCGCCGGCTCCCCGGACCGCCGCCGCCAGCAGCCCCGCTGGCCGAGACCGCTGCGTTCATCTGGGCCACCAGCTGGGCCGAGCAGAAGCTGATGTTGGATTTGCGCCGCGAATTGTGGCGCTCGAAGGTCTTCTGAGCGGAGAACGGCGAGGGCCGAACCAGGTAGACGATATCTCCCTCCTCGAGCTTCAGATCGCAGGAGGGATTGATGATGACGTAGGACAGGCTGTTGCGCTTCTCCGAGACGTCGTCGTAGTCGGCGATCGGCAGATTCAGGGACTCCATGCGGGAGCGCACCAGGTTGGCGATCTCGGCGCGCTCGATCTGCTGGGCGTGATTATCGCGAGCCTCGTCTCCTAAGCTCACCGAGTACTGTGCGTGTGCCGAGAAAAGACAGAGGAATCGGGGAGGTTAATCGAGGCTCTTTGGGGTTTTAAAAGGTTTTCACGCTAGGAGAGCTGTACCGTGGAAAAATCGTACTCGTTTGGAGTTTTGTGGTGATTTAATAATTAATAGTTAGAGTCATACTTCTAATGGAAGGTATACTTATGGTTGAAGTATTTGCATTTGAAAGGATGTTGTAATATGAAGTATCTGCTGCCATTAAGTAGAAAGGGTCGTGTGTGATAAGACAACCGTGAAATAATTACTGTTTTCGTGAAATGTTTCTTTATGCTCTAATATTTTTGCTAGTACTGAAAAAAAATTGTTTCGAGTATGTTTTGTTTGCTTGGTATAACTTAAAATTATGAGTCTTGATGGAAACATGATGAAACACAAAAATAACATTTTAAAATAAATATCATAGTGATTGTTTCAAAGTACATCTCTCCATTAAATAAAATAAGCATTGTATATTATGCAGCAAAAAAAATCGTGCGTGACTCGGTCGATCATTAATTGCGTCTGTTGAATTTATATTTAAAACAGTGCAAACACTTCTAGGACACCTATAGACTAAATCACGAATAATTTTTCGTACTGTATAGTTTTTATAATGGTTTAATATTTACTACGTAGTACTTATATATCAATAACTAATATTAAAAAAACACACAATATTGATAAAGTATATGTGTACTGTGGATAAAGTAAAAAACAACACAAATAATTAATACGAAAAAGGTGTAAAAATTTTTGAGCGAAATCATAAATTTTATTTTATTTCATCAATTGCACACAAAATTTTTACACCTTTTCGAACTAATAAGTGTAGACGTACAAATTTCGAAATGTGCTCACGTTTAACACACTTCTTCTAAAAAGTAGTAACTTCTTCTTTCTTCTTTAAATTAAATCCCTACTTCTCTATCAATCCTAAATCTAAATCACTCATCTTTATCTGACTAACTATTTTATTCTACATTTCCCTTTTACTTTTACACTCTAAGTAATAAGAGTTTGTAAATTAGGTATAAAGAATAATAGAATCATTATTAAATGCAAATCGGAAAGTTGTCACAAAAAAAAAAGAATCTTTATAAGCTTTCGAGAGCCAGCCTCGAAATCAAAGTCTCGCGCGTTCCACACTCGATTCCTCCGAGTCACGCTCGAGGAGATTGAGCAAACCTGGAAGCGAGCTTCCTGCCTTGGCAAAATGATCAGTCTGCCACACTGACACCGAGTGATCGTGAGAGTGAGAGAGAGAGAGAGAGAAAGAGAAAGAGTTAGAGAGAGAGAGAGAAAAAGAGCTGGAGTCACAGAGAAATATAGAAAAAAAGTGAGAAAGAGTCTCGCAGGCAGAGAGACACATACACACGCATGACAGTGAGAGGCTTCTTCGCATGCGACACATCCACATTCCTCGCGCTGCTGCCGCCCGCGCGCTTCGTTTGCCGCTTCTCTCTCTTATATTTTTTTTTTTGCTC
>JAPYZA010001694.1:0-21085 GCA_030522685.1 Eupelmus azureus
TATTGGTCCTTGTATCTAAGAGTCGATACGCTTTTGATTCGTCAGAATAACCAACAAAGATCAATTTTTCGGCTTTTTTATCTAACTTTCTACGCTGCTTTCTACAGTGTGTGAATCGTTGCATAGTCCAACACATTCTGTACGAACTCATTCCATTAATCTGGGAATAAGCAATACATTAGTATTTGCAGTAATAAGTAAACATAAGAGCGTAATTGTTCATATACTTATTAGCACATCAAAATGAAATCAATTTAAAAATGTAGAAAATCCAAAAGTGAATCAAAACAATTTAAAAATAAGCAACTCATATACTGCCATACCCAGCACTCCCATTCCTCTCACTCTTTCATCTCACCATCTTCTAGATTCAGCATAGATCTCCGAAACCTTCTGCACACCCATACACCCATACACCCGTAACGTTACGGCCCAGTCCGTGTCCACGACGCGAATTAATGTAGAAAGAAAGAAATCGAGCCATTCGCGCGCCCGCGAACCGAAACCGGGATGTCATTTCGCTTTTCGACGCGCGATCGTAACGGCAACATAACCGTGTGTGTATAATACTTACCCACGCGTTTACGAGCTCGGATTTTGTTTCCGACAGCACGTTTACGACGCGACGTCGTTTTGCCACTTAGCGGGCCGCTAGCGTAGCCGTTAGCGCGCGAGCTTTTACGACGAATGATGGGAACGTTGGATTCCGTGTTTCGAGGGCTGCTCTGTTCGGGAGGCCTTTTTTCCTGATTTGCCACGGGAAACGCGCGCGTGATGATATTGCGAGAGTGGAGTGGGTGGCCCGAATGATGAGTAACGTGTCGGTGGGACGTGGGGATTGGTTTATTGGATATGTTAAGAGCGTGTAAAAGTGTATTTGCGTTTTCAGATTTACGAGGATTGATGTTGATGATATTAGTGTTTTGGTGTGGTTAAAATTTTAATGTATATGAATTGTTGTGACTCTAGAGACTTGTTAAAATGTTAAAAGAAGGAGATACAATTTTTAATAGAAAATTTTGTGGAAGTACTTCAATATGGAGTTTTAAACATTTAAAATGGCCTCAAAACTAGGAACGAGAAATAAAAAACGGACAAAAATGTTTTCGTTTTAATTATCTTACAACCCACCAAAGAATTAACCAAATGTAATATTAAAGAAATATTAAGACGATTATCTTGTCAAAATAACCAAAAACATAGAAGCTTAGAAGTTGTAAAAAATGCATTTTTCTGTAATAGTATAATGAGCATACCCAATAAATAATTAGAAAAATTAATTATATTTATTCTACTCTAACCTCAAATCACGACTTTAAAATGATTGTTTGGCTCTCGTGATATAAAAATAAAATATAGTTCAGTACTTGTAAGTTAATTACTTACCTCATCAGACTTCGAAATAAATTATTAACTTTCACACCCGTATAGTAAAATAAAAAAACGCACTGAACCAACTTTACTATATAAATTTAATATCTCCAAAAGTATAAAAATTGTTTTCAAAAAATTGTATGCTTTACAAGCAATTGACAGAGTCCGTTTTTTAGAAATGTTCCACTGACTTTGTTAAAAAAGTTATTTGTGTTAGCATGTCAATAAATTCAGATTTTAATACCAATATTTTTCTATCTGTAACTTTTTAAATAAAGTTGAAGTAACTTTTCGAAAAAAGGAAGCGAAAAAAAAAATAAATTTTGAACAAAATATTTACAATTTGAATTAGTATCAGTAATAATAACTCTAATATTACAAGTTAAATAAATAATAACCACTTTTTCTGGTATTACTCGCAGAAGTAAAAGTTACACGAGTTTTAACTATTTTGACACTCGTTAAATTTATCTTGGCGTCGTAATCCCCATCTCAAACAAACACCTCTGGCGTTTAATTCCTCAAACCGCTGCAGAAAGTAATATTCATCGTCGAAATTGCATCAGATGAAAAGAAAAAACGACTATTCTCGCGCCACCAAAACTTTGGCAGTTTCCGCGCGCGACAGCCGCGATAAAAAGGGAACGAGAGACGCGCTCGAGAGATAGAAGGAAAGTCCACTTTAATTTGCAATTTAATTAGAAACGCCGTAGGGGAAAGAGACGTACGGATCTAGGATCGAAAATTTGTCTGATTGCGAGCTGCCTTTTTCTCTTCGCGTGTGCATTATCGGGACTCGGATGGGCAAGGATCGTAATAACTACTTCGTAATTCGATTATGCACTCTGACGAAAAGAAAGCCATTAAAAATAATAAGAAATGTTGAGAGAGCGGAAATAGCATCGATCAATATTGAAACAATATTGAAATGTCATTCAACCGTTATATTTATTGAAAACTTTAATTTTTATTCAAAAAATAAGAAAAGAGCTATTTCAATAGTAAAACTTTAATTATTTAACTGTTTTTCTATATTAATTAATTATATCGTAATAATGATTATCACGAAATAGAGCATTCATAAAAGTGTCTCTCTAGTCAGTCCTGAAAAGGCAGAAAAATTATTTGTGCTAGTGCCGTGGCATCAAGGGTTATCTAATTATTTAGACCACTTTAAATTTAAAACCATTTATAAACGGCTCAAATAATACAACAAAATCATTTCATATATTATAACTTTTACTTAACCTTCTCAAACCATGATCTATCCTGTATTTTACGTTAATATTATTTCAATGTTGTTTTAATATTACTTCAATATTGTTTCAATATTGTTGTAATATCTTTTTAATATTCTTTTAATATTGTTTCAATATTACCTTAATATTGCTTCAATATTGTTACAATATTGTTTAACATTCTTGTAGTAATATCATTTCAATATTGTTATACTATTGTTTCAACATTCTTGTAATATCATTTCAATATTGTTGTAATATTGTTTCAATACTATTCTTTTATTTCTTCAACATTGTTGTAATATTCTCTTAATATTGTTTCAATATTGTTTTAATGTTACTTCAATATTGTTGTAATATTGTTTCAATATTGTTGTAATATCGCTACAATATTCTTTTAATATCGTTTCAATATTATTGTCATATTATTTCAATATTGTTGTAATATCATTTCAATATTGTTGTAATATTGTTTCAATGTTGTTTTGAATATGGTTCTAATATTGTTTCAATGTTGTTTTATGGTGACAGCAATACTCTCCCAAACAACATTATATCTACCGCACAACGGACATCAATTATTTTACAGGCTACATCTTCACATGTAATTTACATATACTAGATTCCGGACTTATGTATTTTATATCTATATATTATGTATTTTATAACTACTGTATTTAGGAACGTATCTCAAAATTTAATTCTATTATCCTGAAATTTAACGGTACTTTATAATATTTATATTCAATCATTCTTTCAATATATGTAACTGTAGATGTTTAAGTTTGACAAATAATAAAAAGTATTTATTCTTGTATTTTAGCGAATTTTGTTTAAAAAAGCTCAAAGTGCGTGCTCTTTATTAAAGAACAAAAAGGTGATAAAACTGGATACTGTAGTGATATAAAATGTATTCATGAATAATTTTATGTTCATGGTGGCCTATATAAAGAAAATATTTTGTCTCATAGGCTCTTAAAAATTTTTTTTTCGTTTTGAGCTTGTCAAATGGAACTCTTTTGGTAAAATTGTTCTTAAATGTTGGTATAGAAATAATTTAGTAAAAAATAACTGAAGTAATAAATTTTATATAAAATTACTGAATTGAGCTGCTAGAACATTCTTCCATTTTTTATTTATGAATGTTCTTTTCATTTTAATTTAATTATAAGATATTAAAATTTAAAATAATTTAAAACTACCACAAATACAATTAGAGATTGAATGTTTAAAGATTTAGTTAAAAATCGTACTTTCTAAAATAGATGGAATTAAATCTTTAAAAAAAGGCTACATTTTTTAATTCTACCCTCGTACGAGATTCATTCCAAGGTTCTTTTACAGACATTTTATTCTTCCGTCACTAAAATTAGAAAAATAAACAACAAGTTTTACATCCGCGGTACTCGCGCTCTTTACGTCTCCTCGAAACCTTAAACTTTTTTTCCTACTTTCCTCGGTCTCTGAATTTGGACTTTTTGTCGCAGCCCCTCGTAAAACGCTCCAGTAAACTTCACGACGGAGAAACTTTTTGTCTTTGGTTTATTCATTATTTTGACAGAACCGTCGTCCAGTCGAGAAGTAATGTCGCTGTACAAAATTGCAATTAAAATATTCGCTAGACGAAATCTCGGTTGGGCGATTATTCTCGTACCACTGACCCACTCCCGTAGAATTTATACTTGATCACACTAAAAGTTGCACTTTTACTGTCTCTGAGTGCAGACTGTAAAAGAGGAACACAAAAATCCTTAAAACCGACATTGTGGTACAATTAAGCTAAAGTAAAAATTAATTTAACTTCTCTTATTTTTTAAACTGTATTTTCATAGAAAAAACTTTGTTAAAATGAACCGTAGATCATTTTATTTTGAATGTATAAATTATCACAAAGCAAATGAAGTAATTTAACACATTTTAAGAATGAATTAATTTATGGCATAATAATTTTTCATTGTTTATGCTCACTTCACTTATTTATGAAAACATTCACGGAATATTTCAAAATAATTTGGAAACGAAATATTTTCAATATTGCGTTCACCGTAGAAAATCCTCGGCAAATATTAATTTCGACCAAACGCTTGACGAATACTTTTGTGAGTACAGTTGTGCGACTGCATCGCCCGCTTTAAAACTCGCTTATTAAAGAAAACTCTGGAACGCGCGCTGTTTCGGCGGAGCTTCCGCCCGAAAAAATTTCGTTATAACTCCCCATATATACACGAATCGCTAAAACTTTGCGGGCGAGCGCGCTCGTGGACTCGAAGTAAGAACAAAGAATACAAGCCGCGCGGAGAGCGAAGCTCGCATCGCAGGGTAAACTTTTCCGCCTCCGCGTCGCGCTCCGGAGAATCGGGAATTATTCCGGATTCCACGTCGAGCTAGTTGAATGGACTGAGAGCGAGAAAGACTGAGAAAGGAGATAAAATAGCGAAAGTTCGACTGGTGCAGACGGATGTGAATAAAATATAAATAGTGGACAGTATTTAAGATAAAGGAACTAGATGTATATTTAATAGTCTTCGAGAGTATTTGGTATAAAAATTGTAAGTTATTAATAAATTTTTTTTTAAATATACTATATCTCAAAAGTTTAAGCTCATCTGAAAAAAAATTTTATTTAGCACGAACTACATATCACTGAAGACTTTTGTAACTCCCGTTTGAAAGCTTTTGTGGTATACTTTCAAAATTCTACAAAAAACTTTTTTCAACGTTAACGTGTGAATTCGACTCATTCATGGTCCTTTTAATGAAAAATAATCATTTTTTGAAAATCAATTAAATTTTAAATGCTACATATTTTATCCGGAGAAAAAAACAAACAAGAAGTGTAACAACATATGCGTCCTCGACAGTGAGGTGTATTTGGACATGTGAATTTATAGACGGACTGAACTCGTTACTTGTGACAAGTACACACTTTTCATGTATATACATATACACGTCCATAATACAGGCCATTCTCGCAGTATTTTCTCGGTTTCGGAATAAAAGAAATTTCCTCCAAATTATTCTATTTAACAATTAACCATAGATAATGAAACAAAGTTTAACATTCCATGATACGCTAAATTAAATATCCAAGAACCGTAAAACTGAACAGTTCACTTTCTTAAAAATTTAAATTTGATATATAATTACAACTCACATATGCAGACGGAAATTACACAAAAGATGCAGTAGAAATATAAGCTCGTTCTGGCTTACAGTGTGTCTTCTAACCCCTTACGTGACAATATATTGGATGAGGATCGTCGTACTGCGAAATTCGCAGTAGCAGTTACCTATCTAAATACGAGGTGCTGAGAAGAAGGGCCCATGAGAAAATCACTCGTCTGTGATAACGTATACCTTAAGCAAATAAGTCTAGAGTGCACAGAAGCAAGCGGATCGTCAAGTACGTGGATTGGTTGCGACGACTTAGGCTCTTCAACTGTCTCTGTTTTTTCTTCGCTGCTGTAGGTAATATGGAAATTGTGCTTGTGTGATCCGCTGAGTTTTCTAGACTTTCAAGAAAGTATCAAATAAGTTTTAAATGATTACATCAACTGCTTCTCTAAATAAAAACGCTAACTAAATAGATTAATATTGATTAATATCTATTTGTAAAAAAATTCAAATTTTGCATTAATGTTAAGTTATCTTTCAGACTGAACAGAAGTCTCAATCGATTAAAAGAACATCAAAAGTCCTTATAGCTACAAATAATCACGTTGGTAGGAGAGGTTTCGAATAACAAATGTCACGCAGTCAATCCTGGATTTTCTCAACTGCAAAGCTGTAGTCTTTTTCTGCAAAGCGGTAGTCTTTTTCTGCAAATCCAATACCGTACGTCTTACGCGTATTTATATGTACTTTCAGTATGTCTTATCTCTATGCTAGCTACGAAATCCTCGAATCTTACATCGCTCGCCGGATTTTCTAGGGTTACACGTCGTGCAATACGATACCAATTCAAGGATTTCTCACTGAGTTGCGAACTATAAAATAAAGCTGTTTTGTAGATGCGCAGTGTGTTCTTTTGCGTTGATTTAAACAACAAAATATTATATTACGTACTTTTTCGAAATGAATGTATTTATTCATTGAAAAAATATAGAAAGGAAAATTATGTAATCTACTTTACTGTTTGTATATTGCTATAACATTTTTCAATTTAAACTTGTCGGCGAAAGCAAAGCTAACTTTATTCAATATAATGTTATACTTATTTAAATAAAAAACAACGAAATGGAAATAATGAAGTACGAGAAAAAGTTTTTTCATTCAGACTTTTTAGTAAATAAAAATAGTTATAACCAGCAAGTTCAACATTTAAGCTGACGTTCAATTATAAATATTCAAAAAGAGAAAAATTAAATTTATTCTTTAGTTCAATAGATTCAGTTCATTTTAACGTTTTATATATACATCCTTCACCTTAAGCCTCATTCTTTTTGTTCCCTTTACTGAAGAAAATGTTTTTAAAGCAAAAGGGACCATTTCTGTCAGACATATAAAAACAATGAAAAAAATATGTTTCTACTATAATGTGAACAAAGAACGTGAAAATATTTCGTTTATGATATGCGTAAAGTAAAAAGTGTTTTCTCTCACTTTAGGTATACTATTATGAAAAATAATGTTGTTGACATACAGGCAATTGAATTCCTCTTGTCTGTTTTCATTTAGTAGTTATGAAACTACTAAAGTTATTTTTTGCGACGACAGAAAATCATTTTAAAATAAAAATTTACTTGTTATCAATGTAATTTTTCCGTTTGAAACCTAAATATTAGCTCTAATGACTATCTCATTCATATAACCCCTTTTTATTGGACAACATCGAAATAAAGAATATTTATCTTTCACACATACTGTATTAAACAATCTTTTAAAAAATTTATCCATTTTAATTCGCATCCCTCTCAAAATTTCTAAAACGAAAACCTCACCCCAGCCACGATAACCCAGCGCGTTGCGTCAGTCCCTTTTGCGCGGCTATAAATCCCGTCGGTCCGAGGCTGACCGTTCGACTTGTCATACTGCAGTTCCACAGCCGGATATACTCTGCGGAGCAACTCTCTGCAGTCGCCGGCGAACTTTCGATATTCCGAGTGCGCGTCGCGCGATATCGATCGATTTATACCGTCGGACCGTCAAGCCGGAAAATTTCCAATATCTTCATTGCGCGGAACGCACCTTAGCGCGATTGGCTGTTTTTTGGAGGGACTGACTTTCTCTTCGCTTCGCTCCGAAAATGGTTTTCTGGCTGGATGGCTTTCGCAATTTTGAGAAACGTGCTGAGCATTGACGTTTGGAAGTTTGGAAATGCATGAAAAAAATGCTCCTTTTCAGCGCTGGGGCGGGTAGAAGAAAATGTTATATTTTAGTGAGTTAAATCGATACCTTTACTTTGAAGGATCAGCATTTTGCAAAAAGTACTGATTAAACTATCCTACATTGTACTAACTGAAAGAAAATACCCCCAAAGCACTCCGTAACAATAATCCCGGATAAACCTCTTTGATCAACGACAATCGAATTTGACTAATTGCAGTGCCAATTGAGCCACTCTCAAAAGTACAGTAAACTCATCCGTCAGCTATACGATCCGCACCATGCTCGTTGATTTTATAGTTCTTGCTACTCGGCCCTTTTTTACAGCTTCCTTTTACAACGGTCGCTATCTTTTGTGTCTATGACGCGTGTGAATCGAGAAGGGCGAAGAAGGAATTGGCGATGGTGCTTGCTTCGACGAGTCAGAGAGCTCCCGCCTGTGCACTCTAGAGTGGAGAGCTCGGAGATCGAGGAGAGCCATAGTGTTTAGTGACACTTAGCTTGGGTGTACTTTATGACGAAAGAAGTAAACAAGCCCTGTAGATGTCGGCGTTCGCAAGATGAAGACAAATGGATAAGCGGCTGCTAGGAGAGAGATTTGAAAGAGGAACGAACTTTGTTTTATTTATTTTTTTAGGGATGTGATAATGTAACACCTAATTTGTATTTTAGTGATAAATACTGTATATTAGATTAATATTCCTATAAGTTAAAGAGAAAATAAGAGCGAAAACTTTTAAATTGAGAAAATAATGTCTTAAGACTTAAACCAACAACCTGCATGAAATTAATACGCTTTATCATTTTTGCTACGTCTTATACTCTTAATATCAGAAAAAATTTCCGCACAATTTTTCACGCACAGTTCAACGTGCCGGAATATATTCAGCAGCTAAACCCCATTTTCCTGATACGAATCCCCAAAGAAAAGGATCGCGGCTACACCTGAAAAAAAATCCATCAAGAGACACGTATTCCACTTCTTTCTCGCGTGCACTCAAGTGCTCGAGCGCATTTACCTACACTTTTTGCCGAGCGATCGACGAGCGCGCGATTTATGTACACCATCAGCGAAGGCTCTTCGGATAAGCCGTCGAGACGTGCGCTAAGGAAAAATAATCTCCTCGAGCCGCGCGTGCACAATAAAGTTATCCGCGTTGCGCTTTTTACAGCGTCCCGGGCGTTCGACTTTTTTGCAAGCTCGCCGGCTTCCCACTCCTCGCGATGTCCGGGGAAGAAAACGATTTATGATCGTGGCACGGCTCCGGCCTGTCTCATGGCCGAGGCCCGAAAACTACGCGCCGGCGATGCTCATCTTTATTCGGACGTTGTTTAACGACTCTGGTGGCAACAAAGATGACCTTCGCGTAGAGCTTCGAGTCTCTTTGTGATAATGCGAAGTACTTCATTGGTATTTTGAGGTGAAGTTCCGTTTGCGAAGCGTAAGGGTAGAAATATTTTGGGAATTAATAATGAGATAGTTTTAATACAAGCTAGGAAAATGTAGTGATTTGAAGCGGCGATAAATAAGTAATTTATCAACAATTTCGAATTCTACAACTTTGATACGGTTTCACAATTTATTATTATTTTTTTTAATAATGTAATTCACGATAATATTCAACGATTCGAAAAATATTAATATTACTAGTAAAAAATATAAACATGATAATTATAAAATATAAAAAAAATTTAACTCATATTTTGATATAACGTTTTAACATAATTTGGAGTATTATTAAATTATTACGTAACTATGAATGTGCGGTGAATTTGTCAGAGAAAAATCATACACCAAGAGTAAAATTTCAAAAATCTTCTCTACGATTGTTTGCATCGAGGTAAATAATTGCCAAGCATCTAAGGCATTTGCGAGCCCTCAAAAGCGGCGAGCCATCGAGTCTTTCCCAAACGATCTCAGAAATTTAGCCGTTCGTGTGTGCAAGGACTATGCGAAACGCCGCGTGACGAACGAGGTGAAAAGAGTATGCGAGAGCTTCCTCGGAATTCAGCTGCACCGAGGGGAGAGCAGGCCGACGCGATCGATATGCGTGTACGTGTGTGAACATGAGCAAATGATATAGGTGAGTAGGCGCGCAAGCGATAATAAGAAGAGCTTAGCACCGGCGCCTCAATGAAATGCAATTTTTCACCTATATTATCGCCGTAAATTCGTTCTGACGGCTCGTTAACCCAGATTTTTGCTTCTACGTGGATAAAGTTTACATGACGGAATAAGGGAATGCAAAGATGTGTGCAGTGTTTACACTTCATATGCACACGGGTGTGCATAAATATGCGCGTACAAACACACACACACATGCTTGCTTACTGTCATACATTTTGAACTGCTGTAAATTTTAAAGCTCATAGGAGTTTATTAAAGAATAAATGAATTTATCGATCTCCTTCGAGCCTTCGAGTTTACTACAATTGTTATAAAATAAATTTATACGCTTTCTACCGATATTTAAAAATGTATCTACTTACATCAAATAAAGTACCGACATTCATGGATTTGTGTCACTAGAGAAATTTAAGAAAAATCTCTAATAAATAAAACAAGAATTATCAAAAATGCATTTTGCCCACCGTTCACCCAGTTGTCATTTGACACGATACCCTAATTTTTTTCGCTAAATAAATAAATCGTTCTTCTCTCTTGTTATTTACTACCATCCTTTAGCCATCAACTTACTCTCGTTGCCTCGACTGAATCCTTCAAATTAGCACTATTGTACGACGGTGAATCTGGACAAAGCGTCCCATGACTGCAGGCGTTTCCGCTGCCACGTAGTCACTTAGGTGAACTTACTACCCCCAAACTATCAAAGTCTCTGTCTCTCTCACCGCGACGGTGCAATTGTCACGTAATCACTTTTCCTCAAATATATATATATATATATATATATACATATATACCGTTAGTCACTTCCGAGTACGGCCCGCGGCCGTTTCACTCTCGAAAGAGGAGCAGGTAACTAATCCAGTAGCGAAATGTTTTACTTGCTCTTGGAGGAGAGGGAAAGGAGAATAGCGCGGGGAATATTAATGTCGTTGCGGATGCAGCGCTGCTTGAGTCGAGGTTTATGCTCCCTGCCGCCTTCCCGTGCGAGCGCGGATTTTCCCGAATTCATTAGGCGCGCCGCGGCGTCTGCGCTTGACAATGGCCTATTAAAGGTGAATGTAGGATGGGGCTTCGGATATTAATTTTAATGCTCATTGCGGCCCCACCGCGCTTATTATTAGTTGAAGAAGATGATTTTCGAGAGGAGCCGTTAAGATGCTAATCAGCGTGGAAACTTTAAAATGATGAATCATAGTGTAAAAATGAATAAGCTTGGAAAAAATGAGAAAAGTTAGAGATCTAAGATGTTTGCTAGTATCTATGTGGAAGTCATATCGATGAGTGAAATATTTGTAATATAGATTTTGATGTGATTTTGGAGATTAATTCTTTTTTTTTTCAAACGATTTTTGAATACCGGACTTTTTAAAAGTTATGTGAGCGACGATAGTTGTATTTTAAATCTCTGTATAGAATTATTTTACTTCGTATTACAAATATTTAATTAATAATAAAAAACTTGCGTAAACGAATTATTAAAAAAATATTGTAGCTTTGTAATAAACTACAATGAAAGAGTCAAATTGTTTCCATCTATATTTTAGATTTTAAAAAAGTTAAAATATTTTTCCAAAATTAAAAATTTAATAGAAAAAGCAAATTTTGAAATAAAAGTTATTTTTTAAATTTTTTTTATTCTGCCTGGGAAAATTTTATGTACATCTGTACAGATATGAAAGTAAACTATAAATTATGATCTTTTCTTTTTGCAGAATTAAAATAAAATATGGACAAAACTGAAGCTACAGGTTCGGTGCATTTTCGTTTCTCAACTTTAAATTGTTATAACTATTAATAGTTTTGTGTTACTATATTTCTTTTCTGTAAAGGGAGTCTGAAATTCTAGTTTTCTTCTTTAATATCTGAAACATTTTTCAAAGTTTGAGTAAAATCCGTGATCTAAAGAATTGGTTATCTCCTAATAAGTAGATAAATAAAAAACAAAAAATTCTTTTATAAATTTGTGTGTAAGTGTGTGCGTGCGTACACTCGGTCATAATTTATTCTATCTGCCGGAATCTTAGTTAAATTGAACTTTTAAATTTTTGCTGGAGTAAGGTTATAAGAACACTCTTTGTCAGTAACGTAGATCTACCATTAATCGGATCTTTATTTTACATATTATAACTAGTGAAAGTACGATCAATTAACTCGTAACTCATAGTATTGACCATCATTTCTTTATTTTAGCAAAACAAATTCTTTCTAAAAGTTTTACGAAACACTTTTACTCAGCCCAGACTTTAGCATATTTTTTCCGATCTCCCTGCTTCAAACACTTCAGCCTAGTCCCAATGTCTTTCTCAATCGAGCGTCACGAAAAGCCCGCGCACGTCCAAGCTTTTGCATTGGCTGCTCCACGCGCTCGTAAAAATCGAAAGAGAAGGCTGCTCTCGCAGCGAAATCATCGGCACACCGGCGCACCTCAATAAAATCCCGGCGATACGTGAGCGGAATCGAACAATCGTTTATACATTCACTTTACCCTTTACGAACGGGAGAAGGTTCGGGGGAGGCTAACTTTTGTATCGCGTGACCGATTATCGCTACCAAAGAGACTTTTAATACCGTCGAGCAGACGATTCGAAATGATTGACTTTACACGGAAATCGCATGCTGGACGCTTAATTGAAATGAGCTGCACTGGATAAGAAGGGTTTGCGAGTTGTAAAATGTGATGGGTCGTGTTTATTGAGTTACTGAGTTCTACGTGCTCTTCGTGATAGGTCGTTTTTGAGAATTTATTCTGTAGGATACGCTTTGATAGCGCTGTGACAAGCGCCTCTTAAATGTCGTTTTGATTTGAAAAAATACTATTTTAAATGTTTTTTTTTTCTAATCGCACTTGATATATAAGAGATATGAGCATTTAAACTTAGACAATATTGTGAAAATGTGGCATTAGCAAATATACTTAAGCTAAAATTTCAATTAATAACAACGTTATGATTGTGGTAAAAAATATCATGATGATACGCACAGTTCTAGATTTTATATCTTTGCAAATAATTGGCAATAAAAGAAACAAAATATTTGACTAATAATTTTAGAAAATCTACAAACTAAAATTAATGAAATAATTATATTAATTTAATTGTAAGTTATTCCTATTTGTATCTTTATAAAATAAAGTATTATTATATTTTTTATGTTAAAATTATAATGAGCAAATGCTCTTCGTCCTATATTTTTACAAGGTTGTTATATACAATACAATTTCTGTTGCGCACTGAGAACTACACGTATAAAAAACCCATTTTGATTAATGAGTTTAATTAACTTAAGTTTTATGTAAGTGTCATAAACCAGTGCAATTATTGAAATATACAGCAAAAAATAACTGGCGTGTTAAAAATGGCCAATAAATCAAAAACACTGTTACCGTATCTGCACGTTATTTTTTTTTGACTTACAATTATTAATAAAAAAATTAGGGTTCTAATTAAATAACTTTCATGAAAATAATAATTTTTATTATAATTTGTCTACCTGCACTTCTCTAACAGAAAATACTGTTAATAAAAGTAATTCATTTGCTATCCTTCTTTAGTTGTAATATGATGATTGATATAATATAGTAAGTAATAATTCTCTCCAAATGAGTATTTCAATAATAAGGTTTAATTACAGAATACAGTTTTCAAAAAAGCCCTTGATATTCATTTTTCATTGTGGCGTGATGCGTAAAAGCACTGTGAAAAGTTTTACCGCTGCATAAAAGCTTTGTTCGAACTCATGTACCTTGACACTAGGAAATTTTTATCTTTGAACAAATACGTGAAAAGTTTTGGAAAGCTCGCTTAGAACTCTCTTTGTTTCTCTCTCTCTCTCTCTCTCTCTCTCTCTCTCTCTCTCTCTCTCTCTCTCTCTTCCTCTTTCTCTCTTACTCTGTCTCTCTATCTGTCTCTTTCTCTTCTTGTTTCGACAGAATTGAACACATTCTCCGGGAGTTTAAAACGGCTGGTCAATGAGCCGAATCGACCAGTTAAATTGCAAGATTACACGTACAGGGCGGAAATCACTACTTTTTCAATCGCTAATGTAGAATTTATACAGTTCTTCATCAAGCAAATTACGGCTCCCTACCTATTACGACTAATGAAATATATCTTAATGAGTTACAGTTAATTAATCAAGATTCGTATATTACCTCAAATTAAACGTTATTCGTCTAATTTGCGGTAACATGAAAGAACAGAACAAGTTAGTTAATACTTAAAAGTAGATTTACGCCATATAGAGTTAATGAAAAATAAGTAATTTTCAATTAGTTCTAATCGCGTTATAGTATGTTACCTTACTGATCGATTAAAACTGATCGAAAATAGTTTTTTTTTTACAAATTAAAACTCGTTTTAATAATGAGGATAAATTCAATGAAAATTTAAATTACTCAACAAGTGCACATTTACGGCCAAGGTAACAGTATTACATTTACAGATCTATAAATTATTATTTGTTTGTTCAATTCATATCAATGAGAACGGATTATAGATATTACTTATAGTATATAGCTAAATACTTTTTAATGCTATCGCTATTATCTTTCACGTTCAAGATTACACTAAGAAACAGGAGCTTATAAATACGGCTTAGACAGAAGTTTCTGCAGTTTGAAAATTCTGTAGTTTCAATTATTTTATACAATATTCAGAATGAAGATCATAGTTACTTATATAATTTTTGTAGTACTTATTTTGGCTTCAAAAAGTAATGGAAAATATCTGCAACGTGGTACATTTAGTGACAGCGATGAGTGTGAAATAACTTTGAATTTAACAGGCATAGGAATTAAAGAAATCAAACCAAAGTTTATAGAAAATTCATCAATTAAAAAATTGATTCTGCAGTACAACGGTGTTACTACTATCAAATACGGTGCCTTTGACGGTTTACCGGGATTAAAAATCTTGGATTTATCAAATAATAATCTGAAGATAAAAGATTTCTTATCTTTTGGAAGTCACTCAAATTTGGAAACATTAATTTTAGATAATAATGCAAATAGTAGTAATGATACGGGCACTGAATTAACTAGTTCATATCCATTTCCACAACTTAAGTATCTCTCTCTTCGCACCATTAAAATGGACAAGATTTCTAATACTTTGTCATCTAATTTGCCAAATCTTACACACATCGATATTTCTCAGAATCAAATGAATATAAATGGCATAATTTCAGCTCTTCCTAGTACAGTCACTCATCTTTATCTAGAAGACAACAAAATTAACAAAATGCCACTTAAACATAACGAGACTTTACAAAATATTAAATATCTTTCTTTGAATCGAAATCGGTTTGATAATATTTCAAGAAATGTTGAGAGCTGTACTACGCAAAATAATACTCTGTGTTTGAATTTGGAAGGACTTATTAGTTTATCTGTTGCTGAATGTGGAATAAATACTATTACTACTAATGCTTTTCAAAATTATTTTAGATTACAAAGTCTAAATTTAGCAGGTAATAAACTTCAGCTGACGAATAATTCTGCTCTAAATCTAGAAACTTTGATCAGTCTAGATCTAAGTGGTAATCCATTACAAAGCTTACCTGATTTTGGAAATAACCTCACAGGACTTAGAGAACTGAGATTAAATGATATAAAAAATACAAGACTAATTACTGATTTGCTAAAATCATACATGATGTCAAATAACTTAGTAGTTCTTTCATTAAGTGGAAACAACCTTTTTGATATTCCTAGTACATTACTAAGTAGCTCAGTACACCTCAAAGAATTGGACCTTTCAAGAAATAGAATCAAGACTCTAAACATTGATTTTCAAGGAATGGCACTCAAAAGTTTAAATCTGCGTGAAAATGCCATTGAAGACATTGATGCATTAAATTTAGACGGTTCACAATCGAACACTTTACAATTCTTGAATATCGAGAAAAATTTGATTACTAGCTTTAACACAAGCTCAATTAGAAAACTACCAACTAATTTAAAAATTTTGTACAGCACTACTTGTCACTAAACTTGGATGATTACAATAAATGTC
Organism: Eupelmus azureus; assembly: GCA_030522685.1. Classification (NCBI taxonomy): domain Eukaryota; kingdom Metazoa; phylum Arthropoda; class Insecta; order Hymenoptera; family Eupelmidae; genus Eupelmus; species Eupelmus azureus. Next base: position 16,077 of record JAPYZA010001694.1, read on the forward strand.
TTATAAAATGAAAATAAATTCTATTTTATTTGAGATACCTTATTATTTACTATCCTGGTAGCTTACGAAGTATTCCGAATAGAAAATAAAATAATTTTTCAAAACTTAATTTTCTTTTAAATTTAAAAAATTTCACATTTTTATATTTTTATGTTTTCTTTATATTACCATATATTTTATTGTTGTACTTTAATATTACTAAATTCTTATCAATTTATACTTTGATTGTAAATGTACTATATTTTCTATTGAATCTTCATTTTTTAAATGTTTTTAATATTTATTTATTTGAATTATATAACAACTCAAGCATAAAGATTATTTTACTTGAAAAAGATTTGTAGTCAGAGTCTCAAGTCTTTCAAATATGAAATAACTAATCAACTCTTTATCGTATCTGAATTTTTAATAAGATTACGGCACTTATTGTATCACTCAACCGCGTATTTTCTCGACGATTACGTTAATTCCATGAATTTTCCATCTCCGCTTAACAACAGAACGTATTTTTCTTTCCCTCTCTAATGCACGAGCGCATTAGCGGGTATTGCTAAGAGTTTTACGATAAAGAATCGGTGAAAATTATAATTTCTTCCCTGCAATGGCGTAGAATTTATTATCGAATGATGTGTTGCATTTTGATCAAATTAAATAGAGTAAATCTGTTTTTTTAAATATTTATTTTATTTATTTTAAAATTGATTCTAAAAAACTTTAAAGCTTAAAACTGTTAGAACATTTAAACTTTCAATTTCATTCTCTTCAAAATCATCATTATCTCGAAAAGAAACGTAGAATCCCATTAAATGACATATCTTATTAAAACGAGAGCTCAGCGACGAAGCTAATAACGATAGCACTCTGAAAAATGCATTATTCAAAGAGATCTGGAAGGCCACGCGGTACCTTCGATTATTCACGTCTAGTTTATTAAGCGATTTGTCACGTCAGCTTGCCTCTCCTCCCACCTCATCTTCCTCCGTTCTATTATGAAAATAATTTGAGCTTTCCTTCTTCCTCTGCTGAACGACTTACTGTGCTCTTCTTGCTCTTTCTTTAACTCTGACAATCCGTAATAGCTGCCGACGAAAATTGATGATAGTAACAGTACAGTACAAAAAGCGAAATCAATCTCGGCAAGTCACCCTTTCTCGAAACTAAATCGCACTTGCTGGTATATACCGTGGCGAAAAGAGCTTAGATCCCGCGGATCGATGCGCAGCTGCTGCCTTATCCAATTAAACTTCGTCGCTCGCGGAAGTTTGACATAACTTAGAGCAACGAACTTACCGGTACGGTATACGAGATACGCGAAGGATTTAGGAGGATGACGGAGAGTGAGATGTGTATGGGTTGATGCAAGGCTGTACGTACAGGCGAGACCGAGCGGATCTTATGAATCTGTTCATCTCCTAATGACTGGTCCAAAGCCAGAGATAGACGTAAACTTATGGCGAGATTAGATGGGAAGATAGACGATGGAAATTTTGAGAAAGACTGAAAATTAAAAGTATACCTTACGTATCGAATGTATTTATGTTCATTACAGAATTTTTGAGAAATTTACAATTATCGGCCCTTTAATAAATGTAATATTCCGAAATTTTAACAGTTTAACGAAATGTAAAAAAATAATTGTTTTTGAGAAATAAAATGTATTTATTGTGTTTGCAAGCTTTAATTATCGATAAGTTATTTTGAGCCAACTTACACCATGTCCGGGGCAAGTAAAAAATACGCCATTTTGCCCCGGTCTTCCCTATGTATACCAGTGGAAGCAGCGCAGCCTACGATTTGTCAGTTTTAAAAGGCTCTCCATCCTTTTCGCTGTTCGCTGTACAACCACCTCAGCGCACGTCCTCAACGCAAATCATTTAGTTCAACCACGACATTATCCGATCCCACGCCCATATATATCATAGGTGTACCAAGAGCGAGCGTGCTAAACCGCGTACACGCCAGGCGACACGCCACATGCGTGAATCGAATTGGTCCTAATTAATTATGGCGCAACCAAGATCGGTTTTAAAGCGCTCTAAACGTGGTGGATTCGCGAACGGAAATGGGTTGTATGTGTTGATAAATTTTGGATTTCGAGACCTTGTTTCAAAATTGCAATGATTGGGTTAATGGTTTAATCAACTATTTATGTAGATTTATTATCATAACTAATATTTTAAATAGATAAGATAAAATACTACGAAAATATAAAATTCAGGTTGATTAAATCTTTTTCAGCTATATTTATTTTTTTCCCTTCTGATACCATTAGAGTTACGTACGCGTAGAGAAACTCTGAGATTCAGCGTTTTGTCCTGCTTTCTTTCACGCTGGCTCTCGTATTTGACTTGCTGTGGGGTTGTGATGGATGCTGGATATTTAATCTCTATAACCTTCTCTCAAGAGATCAGCCAGCGTGTAGAAAAAAAAATTAGTGAACGCAGTCACCATCACTACTTTATAGCGTGAAACACATAATAACTAGTGGTGGTCAGACTTATTGCTTTCGTGAAAAACTTAATTTTAACTTATTTTATTACATTATTGTCAAGTTTTCATTAAGGCACCTGAAAGTTTGATTTTCATCATTAAAATTATTGAAAAATCTTTGTGAAATTGTAGAAATTATGGCTTTTGTCCTATCTTTATTGCCAGTACCTAACAATTTGCACGTTCACTATTTTCAAAGCAGCGTGTGCTAATTGCGATACAAAGCACTTCGTCTGATCGTTTTCGACTCTCGATTTCATAATATTAATCATCTCTTTTAACGCGAGAGACGATGTACGTACATCCTCATTTCCCTCTCACACTCCCGCGAAGAAAGCACCTTCCTAAAGGTTCGATATTGCGTGAACTCGCGCGAGCTTGAAGAACTGCGTACTTCGACTGTAAGTCAAGCGGAATGCGGGATTCCTGGGAGAACTCGGAAAAGTTGGTAGGAATGCGATTTAATCGATTCAGTGGACTAGTTTCTCTCTCTCTCTCTCTCTCTCTCTCTCTCTCTCTGTCTGTCTGTCTTTCGCTCTCCTTCTCGTCCTCTTCCTAGGAAAGAGAGAAAAAAAGAAAAGATGGGAAAAAGAGTGAGTGAAAGGAGTGAGTGAGTGAGAGAGGAAGAGAGTGAGTGAGTTTTCAGGAAAAGATTTCGCGCTAGACGAGAAAAGAAGGATAAAGAGAAGTTTGACGCAGGAATTACGTTATCGCGTCGCGCGACGACAAGCCAGCTACTCTTCTTTTTACCCTTTTTTTTACCTCGTTTAAATTCATATTAACGCTCAGCTGGGCGAGGGATAATCGAGCGTACATAGTCCCGGATTTTTAGTAAAGAAGTGTACGGCACGGCTTTATATATGAAAATTTATCGAAAGAGCGCATCCAGAATGAAGTGTTCTTTTAATAAAGGTACTTTTCTTATAAATACTTTACTTACTGAGTTCATCATTTTTGCATTTGACATTACTATCGTTACTTTATTATACTTGTTTGTATTTAGAAATACTTTGTTTTCGATATATATTTTTAATGAATCACAATTTATTTAACAAGAGTTTAATGAATTTAAAAGTATAATAAGAACTTTTATATATCTTGTACGAAAATATGAAATTGTTATTGTACAGCAACTGATAGTAAATTGAAAAGAGTGATACAGTATAATTTTTTCTACATCAGCTATATACCAAATATGAATTATTTTTTACTGTGTTTTTATAATTATAATGAATTAAAATAAAATTTGATTTATAACTACAAGTCAATATGATCTTTAATAAGAATTTTTGAAATTATTTATTGCTAATGTATGTAGTCTCAAATAGTTATAATTATAAAATAAAAAATGGTGCAGTAGACAATATCTTGAGAAATAAATAAAACTATAATGAAAATTTCTTTGAACTTTCTTCAATAAAAATATTGGTCACAGCATTGTAAATAGAAACTGGAAAACCAAATTAGTACATAACAATCAGCGTTCATTAAAACCGTCACCTCCACGGACAAGTCTCGAAAAACCCTCTTCCTAGTGTCGTTGAAATTTTCTCTCTCTCTCTCTCTCTCTCTCTCTCTCTCTTTCTCCCTCACTCCATCTCTCTCTCTTTATCCCTCCCTCCATCTCTCTCTTTCTATCTCTCTCCTTCCATCTCTCTCTCTCTCTCTCTCTCTCTCTCTCCCGAGCAAGCATTAAACAAAGAAAACTTTTCAACGAGATTCAAAATCAGCCATGGAGACGTCCTCGATGACTACGTAGAGCGAACTTGAAAACGGAGAAAATCGCGAAACGCGAAAAAAAGAAAGACAAGAGAGCAAACAGAACTCGGCGGACTACTGTTGCTCGTCGATAGTTTCCCTCGACTTGCAAGAGCTGAAGTAAAATATGAGGTTAGAGAGGGAAAGTCAAACACGAGAGAATGCAAAGAGAAAGAGCGTCTCGTCTCATGCTAGTTTCGCTGTCTGAATTCCTACGCTTTTATATATGTATGTACCTGCGCGGCGAGGGGGGAGGGCAAGAAAGAAAATAACCTCGGCTGATGAAAAACAAAGAAAGGAGAAAGAGAAGGGATGATGGAATCGGAGTGAGCTTAGTCCACTTAAATAGATTTCATTTCCGTTTGCGCTGCGCGCAAGCTTCTAGTTTCCCTGCCAAGCTTTACTCGGTCTTTAAGTTTAAGTTTTGAAATGTTCGGGCAGAACAGGTTCGTCCTTTTCTATCTCTTTGAAACTGCTTCTCTTAGAATGAAACTGATTTAGTTAAATATGCGGAAAAAGTTTTTCCGAAAAGTTTAGTGTGACGAAAGAGCATGCGATGGTGTGAGTTGTCATATAAAGGAAAACGTTCTCCTTCCACAATAAAAAATAAAAATTAGCATAAAGGGAAACGAATTTAAGCAAATCAAAAAGATGAAAATACAATTTATAGCACACTGTGCCTTAAATCCGCACTTAGGTCACAGTTTTCCGTGACCTAAGTAGCTTATTATTGAACGCTATATTCGGCCAACTTCACGCTG
>JAPYZA010001695.1:0-19828 GCA_030522685.1 Eupelmus azureus
TTGCTAAATTTAAGATCAAATTCTATACAAAAGTATAATAATACAGACACCTACTTTCCTCAAACATATTTTTAAACAATATACCAACAATTCAATAATGCCACATTTTACTCTAAAAATATCACTATCCACACTCCTCACGCCCACACACCCACACTAATTTCCAATCCCTCGCGTTATTAAAACCTTAACAGCCTGGCCACTTCCTCTATTCCACAGCGGCCGGATGATAATACCTGTTCCGTGTAAACTCAACCGCGATCGGTCGGAGGGTGCATCCGCGCGCGAAATCCCGCAGCCGGCTTCTCCCCCCTCTCCACTTCACCGCGAAACTTCGATTCGACTTCGGCTCGATAGGGGAGGGAGGATGGTTTTGCGTTCGACGGACAGGAGAGCCGCTCTGGCAAGAAATAGATAGATATCGGAAAATCTCGGAAGTTCGCGGGGTAACGTTCCCCCGGCTGCCGCTGCTGCTCTTGAGATGTGTATAGCAAGTGTACAGCGTGGATGGGTATAAAAGTGCCGGCAAATTTTCGGCTGGGATAGCGATCGTTTTTTGCGCGAGCGGGGATAAAAAAGTTCGGAAATGGATAGATGAAAATTGGAAAGGTTGAAATGAGGCGTGCAGCGGCCTGAAATTTAATATCTCGAATAAATCGAGGCGCGCGCGCGAGTTTCGGGGGAAACGGCGAGTTGCTCGGACCCCGCGGGCTGGTATAATTACAGAAACTTCTAGGGGTTTATGGGGTAGGGAAAGCGAGCTCTCGGCGAGAACTACGGCCGCAAGTGTTATTCGACGCCTGCGCGCTGAAAGAAATTACGGCTGAATAGCCTTCGCCAAATGGGAATAATAAAAAGGAATTGTTTTCTTTCGCTGCGTGCATAGAGCCGAATTTCCGAAGTTGAAGAAATAATCGAATTAATTATTCGAGCGATTCGATTAATTATCCGAGGCTCGAAGGTTACACTTAAACAATAGTTACGCAAAACAGAGTTTCGCATTCAAGTTTGCTAACAATCGGAGCGCGCCGCTGCAGCCCCGAAAACTTCGCCTCAATTAACCAATTATACAGTCAAACTAGGATAAATCATTTCCAGTGTGAACTTCGTAAATGGCATTTTGAGCAGAAAACCCGGCTTCCTTGCACCGGTATGCATACACATACACAAACATGTTTGCGAGCGTACGGAGTAGGAACCACCTACCGTCAGATTATAAGAGCCAAACCATCGCGCTTGTCTGGCTTCGCGATATCAGCGAGCTGTGCGGGGGCGGCAACTCGTAAAAAGAAAGTGGAAAAAGTGAGAGAAAGATAGAGAGCCTCGGCAATAAAGAAAAAAGGCGAGGCAGTACTTTCAATTTAGCAAATGGTGGAAAAAGCTGCCCTTCACTTTGCCACCACCATCTTCCGTACACACTTCTTCCCTACACCGCTCACTTTCTCATTCTATCTCCATACTCTTTATTCATCTCTGTCCCCGCAAGTTCGAGCTTGCGAGTACAGCTTCTTCCCTTCCGGTTATCTCTCAGCTCTTCTCTCACCTTAGACTTTTTTTCCGCCTGATTTCGCAGCAGCTCGAGAAAGCGGAATATTAGCGACGCACGCTGATGAGGCCGCTGTCGTATTGCAGCTTGCGCCCGACAAGCGCGCAAAACTTGCAACGAGCTTTAACTTTCGCCGCGTCCCTACTTCTTCGGGCAAATGCCTCGTGAAAATTCACCAACTTTTTCGCCGAGGCCAAGCCAGATGTATCGCGAAACGATTACGGCGCTTTTTCTTCCCCGAGCGGCGGGGGCCCCTTCTTCCTCTACTTCCGGGCCAGTAATTTATGCAAATGACGACGATTAAAGCTCGACTCCCCGCGAATTCGTGTACGGAATTTTCATTGACTGCGCCCGCTGATTTCGTCCCTGTGCTATGAAAATTCCAAACTACGCGCGCTTCTTCTGTAGCGGCGCCCGGGGACGGAAACGCTAAAAAAGTTGCTTGCGCAATTTGCCCGAAATTATTATCATATTCTTTTCAGGCTGAAATCTCGGAGTCGCTGATTTTCCTCGTTGCGCAATCGTATATATTTAGAAATAAATTACTTTCGCGATGTTTTTTAAAGCGTTGGCATGCGCGAAACGATACAAATTATTCGATAATTGAAAACTAACGACAATAACAAGTCGCAGAAATATCCTCCTAGATATACATCAATCCGTTTCATCTCCATCATAATCAGAGTTGCATCAAGCTTCTTTCGCAATGGCAAGCAAGATTAACAAAATCAAGCTCCACAATCAAGCCTCGGAATAGCCGGCATAAATATTGCGCAAGCCAGAAGCGATACTCCATCCAATTAACGGCAGATAAAATAAAACGACAAGCGCCAATTGAATAGCAGCCCCAGAAGCATTTCCGTCAGAAAAGGGCAGAGGAGGAAGATATTAAGTTGCGCAAGATTTCGCCTAACGAATTCTCGGGAGTGGCGTGCGCGACTGCCGAGGCAAATTGAGTTAGCTCGGTGCGCGCCAGTAGGAAGCCAGAAGCAGCGAGACTGCACAGCAACACACATATGCATCCTCCTCATATACAGCCTGCGCGTCGTTCTCCCCAAAGAAATCTCGCCGGGGTAATTGAGTCGCCCGGAAATTATATATGGGCTGCGCCGTGCGAGCTTATAACGAAACCTGTTCCTTATAGGACCGGGGAGAGAGAGAGATAGAGAGTAGCGAAGCGGTATTACTCGTGAATTCAGCATTCCCTTATAATCCTGAAGCGCGGCGGAGTACGGACCAGCTCGCGAATTTTGCTACAAACGAGATTAGGTTATAGCTAGCTGGATCTTCTCTGCGCCTGGCTTCGCCCGCTTTATTCTATATCATTAATTTTCTCCGCTTGTTTAGCTGATCGATCGGTGCCGGGTTTTTCTGCTGTTTCTGAGGGACGCGCACGCAGGTTTTGTGAGATTTATCGATAAAAAGTGTGTGTAAGTAATTACCGGGTTCTGGGAGATTGCTCGATAATTGTGGTGCTTCTTTTTTTAGTTCCGAGCGATGTGTGTGTGCTCGTAAATATGAAATTCAATAATTTGACGTAATAGGGCGGCGGGAATGCTTATCTTTATTTTTTCTTGATTTTAGATAAGCTCGGAATATAGACATGTGCTTAGTACGTTTTTTTTTTATATGTTTGCTCGTGTGATATAATGTACGGTGTAATAATTCTGAAACTTTGTTGATATAAAAAGATAGTGGTTATATGTTGCTTAAAACTAATTTATTACCGAGTTTATTACGTACGATTCAAATGGCTCTCTCCATTATTTTTTTAAAAGGTATTTTTAATAGGATGAAAGTCATATTGGCGCGCTCTGAAGCTTAAAATATTATATTAAAATTTTACTAAAACTTGCAATAATATTTATTTGCTTTATAAATGTATAAATGCATAACATTTTTAAATACGCTTAAGCAAGTTGTTTTATTTACAAATAATCAACGATCATAACGCATACATTTTCTGAAACAACAAAAACTTCTGGTATTTTGCAAACCTTTCCGTATATACAGCACAAGAATAAACTTGACATTTACGCGAATTTTTAAAATCAAAATTATCACCACACCAGACGAATCATTCAGACAGCGAATTCCAAAAGACCCGAAAAAGCTCGACATTAACATTTTTCGTCAGCGCGGAGCCGCCTGACGTAGATAAACACCCAACCTCACCAACCAAAAAACACACCGATTCTTACTTCATTCCCGGCAATATAAACCGCGCAGCGCGAATATCAAACCCGCGCGACAGCCGCGCCAAAAAACCGCTTTCACGTCAGCAAACAAACGAGAAAAAGAGCGCGAGAGAGCATTTTTAATTGAAACAGCCGGCGAAATTACCTGCCGCTCTCGCTTTATAAACATCTGCGCGCTTGCCAGGAGCAGCAGCGGCTGCAATTTCGCACGCGCCCGGCCACGCAGCGGCCGATGTTTACGATCCACGCGCACCGAGCCGTGCAATATTCGCGCGGGCTGGGGCCGAATTTACAGGCGCAATTCGGCAAGGGCCTGTGCGTGTGCGCCAGAGAGGCTGGTGCGACGAGGAAGGCTACTTATGCGCGAGTTTCCGAGGCTTGTCGCTGCGGTGCGCGGCCGGCAAAGTGCCGATTTCCGATGGAAGTTTGTCGCTCGGCCGACGGCTCTTTGACAAGTTTGCCGTTACGGAAGCTGGAGTTGCCTGGTGTCTCTGGAGATGGGGCTGGGTTGTACAAGGGATTGTTGAACTTTGGGAATGTCGGGATTTGTTTGTCTCTTAATTTTTTAATTTTGCTCTCCTTATCGTGTTTTAATTCAACTTTTAATCATTTTATCTATATCGATTGGCAAAGTAACTATACCAAAGAGGCTCGACAATAATTCCTGAATACGTGGAAACACATTATCTAAAAAACCCAACACGATCCACGAGGAGTCAAAGCTAAGGCGGAGACGTGAGCCGGATCAGGCGTCAAAGGATTAATCGCATCGATTTTCGCGTAACCAAGTTCCCGCATATAAAGCGTCTACGGGAACCCCGCGTATATAGCGACTGACCCTCTCCGATCAGCATTCGGCTCAGAGTGCCGCTCAGCGACAAAGGCTTGACTAAGCAAATAGGCGGCCCGCTGTACAGTGGCCGTTTTCTCCTTGATGGCTCGCTATAGCTCGCTCAGTGGGTCGCTTTCTTTGGCGTATATAGCGGCTGAGACAGAGAAGGAGGGGGGGGGGTATCAGCATCGGGCTCTCCTCTCGGCAGCGAACAAGCGAGAGATGCTCTCGTGGCCTGAAAATGGCTGCTCCTAAGCGCCGCGTCGACTACTCCTTTCTAAAGTCGAGTGCTTTCTTATCGCTGAATACAGCTCGCTTCGACGTGATGGATTTTTTCACGCGTTATGGCTGCTGCTGCGGATTTATTCTATTGGGGGATTTTTTTTTGTTTATAAAATCAAAATATCGTTTTCTTTGTAATCCGTTCCTCTATTTGTTTTAATAATCTAACAGAAATGAGTAAAAACGACAAAAATTACTCCAGTAGAACCAAAAGCATTATTACATTATATCTATTCTCGTCTTCTATTTTCGAGCCACTCTAAACCGGTCCGGCAAATTCGCAAGGCCAATATCTACAGTCTCGCAGCATCATCCTGCAATAGGCGAGCCTCTCGCGTAAAACGAAAGAACGCCTCGCTCTTTTTCCCTGCAACACACGTCGGCCAAATAACGAAAGAAAATCAAATTGCTCAACGACGACATCGAATATGCAGCGTATATACGAGCAGTCGTTTCAAAGACAATCGACCTCTCGTATGTGCGCACGTCGAATCAAACGTTCCCTCGCGCTCGTTCAAGCTTTATAAACGAATGCCTACATCTTGCGAGAAAGTATAGCTCGTTCGGGCAGAGAGAGAGAGAAAGAAAGAGAGGACGGGACGTGCTATCTATATAGTAGCTCTGCTGTTTGACGTGTACGTGTATATGCACATATATAGACGCACGCGCAGCGCGTGCCGTTTTTTTCCTCTCGCCGGCTGCCGGCTCTCTATGATGAATAAATTTACATGGCCAGAGTGCCGCTCTGTGTACGTATGTGATCTCTTGCTATTTTTTTTCTCGATTAAACTACTCTTCTGCGCGCGCGCTTTTGCGTAGCTGAATTCATTTCGCTCCTCTCCACGGGATGTAATTGACTCTCTGATTTTCATTTGTTAGCCGCTCGCTATTTTTCCCTTTTTATCGACACGAAAAAGCCATTTGTCGTTGCTCTAATCAATCCACGCTCGACTTGACTACCCAAATATACACTCGGATGGCCGCTTGATGAGCTCGCTCTATATACAGAGGCGCGAGCTGTACTTCCGTGGGGTGTCTAAGGCGGAGGGTGGATTAACTCGGGGCACGGCAGCTTCAGCACCCCCCCAAATGGGAATGAATCGCGCGGGCCAAACTTTCCCTCCCTATTAATCCTCGTTCTATCAGCGGAAGTTGACGCAACGTCGCCTCAGACGCTGTAACTTCCAAGAAGCTTCGAGTGCGTTACTACTTAGCTACTCCTATAATGTACGAATAATCGTCAGAGGAGGCGATAGCTCGCTTAGTCCAATAAATAAATTGCAGCCACGTATAAGCTTCATGACGCTCGTCTTTTGTCAACCTCAAGGCATTTGCATTGCCGGCGCGTATCCAGCCTCGCTCTTCTCCCGTTGTTTTCTACTCTTATTTCTGCCCGCGCGCGCGTCATCTCCTTCTTACTTTTTATTCCACGTCGTTACGCGCTCCTCTTGCGCGCATACAGCTCGCTGGAGGAACCGGATTATTCGACGCTCGTAGATTTCGCCGAGTAGACGCGCCGTTCGACGCTCATTTTAATAATGCAGCGCGCATTCTCCTTTCCGCCCTTATTTCTCCTTTGCGGTTCTCTAACCGCCTCCCTCTTTTTTCACCTCCGCCACGGCGGCAACCTCGCCGTTATTCGTTATTTTACGCGCTGGCATTTTCCCTCCCTCCCACGCGCCCGTATTAATCTTCATTCGTCTTTTTTCCCTCTGCGCCCCGCTGCCCCGGATAGTTTCATTTTGGGCTGGCGGAAAAAATTCGCGTCGATATTTTATTCAAAATGGATTTTGGCCGAGCCGGCGCGGCCTCCTCGCCTGCCTCGCCCTGACCTCTAATTTAATTGAACGCGTTCATCTCTCTCCTTGCGATTTATCTCGAGAAGATATTTATGCGGTACATTGATCTCCGCGTTTTTGAGACACAATAATAGCGGGGGAGCAGTTAAGGTGCTGCATAAATTTTAATAAACGATGTTAACTGCTTTTGTAAACACTCGGGGAAATTGTTTTTGCTAATTCTAATTTATCTCCTCGCGGAGCGTGGCTGCTTAATAAATCCCCAAAGTCCGCCAAGTTTATCACGATGGATTAAAACAGTTTCGAAAGAAAACGTTAAAAAACATAAAGCCAGCCGCGCTCGATTTTATTCAAAGCAATACGCCTATTGAATGCAAAGCAAAGCTCGGCCAGAATTCCGCCGCATGTAAAATGCAAATCGCAATAAGAGCCAAGAAACACCGAACCGCGCGCTCGTCCCTCGTCAAAACCATCTCCCCCTCACTCTCTCCTCCACAAAGCCCAACTCCCTCCCAACTCCCAGCCATCACGAAATCTGATTTATGCGAAATCTTGTTATATGTTGCAGGTTGTGGCGTTCAATCGGCAGCCGGCAGAGGAATCCCGAGGGAGCCGAAACTCCGGCCGAACTATCCGAAGAAGTTAAAGGCGGCCGCCTCAGAATGACGCAGATGCTGTTACACCAGGAGCCCGGCTGGAAGCTGGAGCGCAAGGGCTCGGCTCTGCTGCTGCGCAGAGACAGCACCAGCAGCAGGTCGACGAGATCGCGACAGCGGGTCTGCTTTCGCTGCGACGTCGAGGTGCGGGAGTACGAGCGGGACGAGGATTACTACGGGCCGGACTACTATTATCCTGAACCTAGAGTGAGCGAGGTGGCGGCCAGTCCCCTGGCCATGTGTGCCAGCTGTCTGGCCGCGATTTGCGTCACCGTCGTCCTGCCCTGGCTGCTCATGGGCGGCTAATAGAGGAATTTGGAGGCGATTGCAGAAGTGCGGCGTGCAGTGGTTATGCGCGTTGATTGGATATCCTTGTGGGACGAGCTGTGATGAGCGAGGCCGAGGCTGAGCCTCGGGGGCTGTGACGACGGGCGCGCCGAGTTTACTCGCACTCGAGAGACTTTTTAGCGGCCGGGGGGAGCGAGTAGCTGTTTATTGCGAGAGGCCTTGCCCGGCGAATTTACCGATGTTTTTTTTATTGCTACTAAAAGCGTCTTTTTATTTCAGCGCGAGACGTGTGGGCTAAGACTCGCCGGAGTGTACTTGCTGAAAAAACAGACTCTCGATGAAAATGACTTGTGAATGCGATTGCTATTTACGTACCGAGTTAATAACGAACAATCATTTCTTTTCTCCTGCCATTTAAATAACAAATCCCGGCGGCCGCAACGAGCGTCTCTCAAACATTTGAAATTCAAATCCGTATTTTGCGATCGCGAACGGAGAGCCGCGCGCGCTTAGAAAAGAGCGCTCGGGAGGCTAGGATTTTCGAAATTCGAGAGCAAGGTCTCATCGCGGCTCGCAATCGCTGTCGCTCCGATTGATAGTCGGCTTGATATTTGAGGTCAGTATCGTTCAATGCACCGGCGCGATACGCGAAACTATTTCAAGACGAGGCCAGGCGAGCGGCTTTGTTGAGGAGAGCCTCGTTTCTCTCTCTCGGTGCGAGTGTGAAACGCGCGCTCACGGCGGGGATAAAAAAAAAGTGTAATAATAACGCAATACGGCTGTGTGGGAGTAATGAACGGAAGAGGATTATATATGCGTCGGGCTCGGGCTTGTTTATTAATCGAGAATAGACTGATCATTTTCCGTTATTCAAATTTCCTTCGGTGTATACATACGTACGAGTTGTGGGAGGTATACCATAGGTTAGTTTTTTTCTCTTTTGTAGAGCGCAATGTTTGCGTGCGTACACGCCGAAACTTTGGACTCGGCGATTATTTTCAATGAGGATCATTTGTTCATTGCGTTGACGCGAATACGCACAAAGTGTACCAAGAGAAACATAGATGTAGATACGAGAGAGCGAAAGAGAAGGAAGCGAATGCAGCTGAGTGCATATGTGTGAAGTGACTGCATGCGTGTTGCTGAAAAACTTTTGACAATAGGCGATAAAAGGAAAGGACAAAAAAATGGTGCGTGCTAGTGGCGTTTTCACTAGAATTTTTCAGCGATAAGCGGCCCGCACGCGTTCATACAAAATTATTAGAGCGCTCTCTCGCCGCGCGTGTATGTGCGGTGTTATATGTACATTCTTTTTCGACTTGTATACGTGATGCGTAAATATGAGAGAGCGCGGAAGCTCTGTGTGTACATGTGAGAGAGCAAAACAATGCATTTAGAGATACATTCGTAATTTGCGATTTGAGCTGACTCGAATCCTAATGTAATATATATGTATACACATATATGTATGCAATCGAGCGACGCACGATCTTTATGTATATACAGAATGTAAAATGTGTGAGCTGCGCTTTGTTAATGTTTTTTAATAAAACAATGACAATTCAGAAATTGCACCTTGTCTTCTTTTATTTCTTTTAATAAAAACTTTTTTTTAGGTGTGAAAATATTTGGTTTTGCAAGTAAATACATTATAAAGATATTCTTTTTTAACGCAACTTTACTAGCACTTCACAAGCCTGCAGCTGATAAAACATATAAAGGAATGCGATAACATTTTTAAAAATTACAATTCCGATATTTGCAATATTTTAAGTAATAACTTAGATATATTATTAAAAAAATTTTTAAATACTTTAATTCATGTAATTTTTAATTAAATATAATATTTTATGTGCGAGAGATATGCAAAATATTTAATTAAAAAATCTGAATAACAGATCATACTCATTCCTGATGATATTTCTAAAATACTTAATTATTCAAACCCAGGCAAATTTTTAATATTGCCGTATAGTTTAGATCGATGTAACAAAAAAATTCCAATAAATGTTTTAATAATGAATTTAAAACTACTAAAAAAAGATCTTCAAAAATTTTTTTAATTAATGAAAACAGTGGGCAAATACGTTTACAACAATTGGTACTTTTATTTACTAAATAACTTGCTTATTCGTAATATTTATATCTATTTTGAGTGTAACAATTTAGCTGAAAAAAATCTATGAATTCAACTTATGAATAACAATGTTAACTCAAATTTGTAATTGTTATACAAGAATTTCAAGTTTTTAATGTTTCTATGCTTTTTAATAACTATAATTATATCAAAATTTTTAAAATGATGGAATTTGGCATGAAAAAAATTGAGTCTACAATGTTTAAATAACACTTTTCGACAAATAAAAAGTCACGTTACTTATCCATAAAATAAATTGTAAAAAAAAAAATTTTTACGACAAAAAACATATCTACATATTTTTTGTTTAAAAAGCTCTAAAGTTTTAGATCGTTAATAACGATCGCGAAATACATTTTATAAAAGTATTACGCCCACCAGTACATAGTGTCGCTACACCTTGATGGAGGTCAAGGGCTTAAAAGTGTCAGCTATTCGCGATTTGATAGGTCAAGTGCAGTCATTCGCGAATTCGGCAACAACGATTAATCAGGAAAATATGTTAATCCAGCATCGACCCGCATATAATCGAGAACAATCGACCTCCACGCTGCGGGTCCCAAAAAAAAGAAGCCACTCTTCCACAAAGACTATCATAGACACAAGCGGTCGAACCTATACCGGGCATAAATTAGGCATTCATAGAAAGTCCAGCGAGCTCTGCGGATTGGTCCGCGGGCGCGGGGAAATTAATTTCCCCGCTGCTGAGCTGCCGCCACGCGCATAAATATGCATCGCGAGAGCCCGAGTAGTGGCTTGCGCTTTGATTTATGCATGATTACACGCGACTGCGCGCCACCGCTCCGTTACACGCGCGAGCGAATTTTGGCTCTGGCGACGTTTATTTTCGGTCGCGCGTCAATGCCGCGAAAAATCCCGGGGAGGAAGTAATCGCGCGCCGAAGACTCGCCCCGATAAATCGGCGAGCGGCTTCTAAACTTTCCCCGAACAAGTTTGCCTTACAACGGCGCGAGGCGTTCGCTCGCCCCCTGCCCTACCTCCTCGGCTATATCCGGCGATTTACGATATTAGTTCGGCAGGAGAGTAAATCTTCAACTTTTCCTCTCCTATTAATAAAAGAGCCAAGATTTTTCATATCCCCGCGGCCGGACCCCTATTTACTGCGAGCGAGACTTCCATGCAGATTGTAAGCAAAGTTTCTTTTCTTATGTGTCGGGAGGCTTCGTGCGGTTAAATGTTATCTGGGTTGGATTTTTGAAAAATCTGGATAAACGGTCTGAATGCAATCGGTGTTTTTATTGAGTGGCTGGTATTTTTATGTAATGTTGATACGAAATATTATTTTTCTTTGCTTTTTTTAAAAATATGTTTTTAAAGTTATTTTATTTTATGTACACAGCATTTATTGTTTGATATGAAAATTGAATATTAAAGTGAAAACTAAAATTCGCGTCTGGCTTTTGTCAATATTTAATAATTATACGTGTTTTATTAAAAACTAAATATATATATGTTTTCAAGAGAAATTCCAATTTTAAAGGTAAATAAAACATCAATATGAAAATAGTAACAAAGTTATTAAAAAATCTATATTGAGATTGCCATGCATCTCGTTAATATAATAAAATATCATAAAAGAACACAAACTTGTGGGCCATAGAAGAAAAACAAACAGTCCCATGTGAGGTAAGGTTAAGACGTTTACCAAAATCGTGTAGCTTCAATCTCTACTCACAACCTTTTTTCCTCTTGACTTGAAATTTGCATTTTTCCAAAAAATTTTTATTTCCCGCGCAAGCTTGAGAAAATAAAAAGCGCAAAATGCAAATAGCTTCGTGCAATTGTACACTCAACACGTAACAAGGATATGGAAAAAGTTTTTTTACTGTCGCTATTGTTGAGCACGAATATTTTAAATAATCGTTGGTTTGTCAGATGTAATATTTCTTGTCATTTCATAAATTAGTTGTATTTTCAAAATAATTTATTCTCATTATTCTTCTTTGATTTAACAGAATTGGTAAGTCAAAAAAGTATATTTTTACACAATAAGGTAAATGTGCAGAGTTTTTTAAAATGTATTACTCGTAAAAAAAGTTTGTTCAAAAAACAAACTCACTTTGCATAAAAAAATATTACTTAACAATACCAACAAATTCCAAGAATAAAAGAAAGGTATATTTTCATTTCGCAATAAACATTTTGCAATCGTTGTATTCTACGGTTACGCAAAGGATTAAATTAGGGGGTTATGCGGCGCATTTATTATGCGACGTCATTTCCATAATCAATACTCTTTGTTTTTAATATTTTACAACGCTTCTCAACGAGGATGCGAAATTGGTTCTTGTAACGGTACGACCACGCGCAATCTCTCCGTGGATTACCCACGGCCTAAGGTAATCGGGTTAATTACGTGACAATGAGTTGATTAGGTTCAACTGTACGCGCGCTACAGTTTTCTGATTATTTTCTGCACAAAGCAAACAGCGAACGAAGTAATTCGTTGCCTATTGCAATTAAAACGTCAGACCGATGAGATTTCTTGTCGTTACGGTATTTTTTTACTGTGATTATTATTGAAATTTTAACTCGTTTGAAGATAAAAATAAAACTTTATGAGTAATGTTAATCTTAAGATATAAAAAGTTCTTGATATCAAGACATATTATCGACATTTTATCGGGCTTATCTATTTTACATCATTGATTTACATCATTTGAATTGATTGATAGCTGTTTAGAAAACCATATAAAATCTTTTATTAATTTTAAATATTAAATTTAAATTTTCGAATGTACAATCGTATTATATGGCTACATCCACAAAACTTTTAACTTTTTTTCTACTACCTACATCTGCTATCTTATAAAAGCTATTACTCCGCTTAAACCAAGCCTTATTCTTTAAAACTTAAAATTGAATATAATATTTGAATAAGAGTATATTCAAAATTTACACCCAAATTTTTCACTTCAAATGAGTTATGTTTTTGAAATCTTAATCTAAAATAAAATTTTAGTTTAGTTTTTAGAAATTTGACTATTAGCGTCATATGTGAATCTACGAAAAACTCTTGATCAAAACTCTTGATCATAATTTTTTTAGGTTTAATTTTGAAAAATGTATCGTATACACATTAATTTAACTATTTATAACTTATATAATCTGAATACTTTGAATTTGATTTCGATATCTTCTCAGTGGAAAAATTCCAACTTCAAATTTGATTGATAAAGAAGAAGGTGGAATCTCGAACTTTCTTGTTGATCACATATTTCATCTTCTTCACAGTCGTCTTTTCATTGCTTTTATCGACTTTTTCCAATTTAATTTTTTTTTGTTGAAATTGGATTTTTTTATTTGCAGGTTTCCTACCTCTAGTAGAAAGGGATCCATTTTTTGATCTTCAACAATTTTAAATGGATAAATTTCTACCAGGGACTTGGTTCGGTTAACTTAGTTTCTCTTATTTTAGATGTGTTAATTATAATCTTACTTTTTTCTAGTTTAATTCTTAACCAGTTATTTCTTGATTAGTTACCTATTAGAGCATCTACCTAAGTGGCAAAAATTTTTTTTATAAATTGTCAAAACTAGCAAAAATTTCTCTACGAGTTTAAATTTGTTGTGCGCTATCTAGTGGTTGCAATATACCGGAAATTCGTACAGCAATAATTCTTATTTTTATGCCCACGAACTCATTTTATATTTTACATGTATCATAAGTAGCAATATATCCCAGTAATTCATGCATAGCCGAAGCAACCAACATATTTTAAATACAGATACTATCCTAGCGATTTTTCCATTAAACGCACTGTTTGCCAATGCGGCTGATCGTATAAGAAATGCTGCAATTTCTCGAAGATCTCGGAGACGAGGCGCGGAATTTGACTCCGCGACCGCGTTTTGTGCTATCCGTAACTCTCAACGTCTCCATGACGCATGGCTCCTGCACTCGCGCTTCAAAGAGGGTGATCCAAAAGGCGCGGGTAATCAGATACTCAAGGACTGCGGGGCTATCATCTCAGCAACTCGGGTTACTTTCGACTCCTCGACGGATTATTTTTTCAGTGTTACACTAAGGGTTTTTACATCGAGAGCATTTTTTTTAATGATGTTTAAAAGCATTGAGCCTTCTATGCTTTTTAATCGTTGAATTTTTAATACCTAAAAAAATATCTGAAAATGATAGACGTTTTTGCTGCCAACATTTTTCAACCTTGTAATCTATTTTTAAAAATATATCTGTTTAACAGTATACAGAATGAATGCCGTTTTAATACGCTCTAAAATTTAATCTAAACAAGTTTTAAAATTTACCCTAGAAAGTTGCAAATTAAAAAATTTATGAATAAGTTGTAAATCTTGTTTTGAAATAAATTTACTTTACGCAAAGTAAGACTAATTGCACTGAAAGGTTTACATGATGAAACAAATTTTTTCTATCTGAGTTCTTCATTAAAACTCATAAAAAAATATATTTCACTGAGATGTTTGAAAGTAAAAAGAACGTTACATTCGCACAATACACAATTTAAATTTTCAAGTTTACAAAAGGCAGGCTCGAATCACTTCTTTTCGACTATGCATGTACCCTGTTCTTTTCCTCTTCTGGACCCACCCAATCTCATTGTCAAAACGAGTTAAAGCGCTTACTTTCATCGATTATTCCTTCGATGTCTTTTGTACGAGTCGATTGCGTCACTTGCGCGAGTCCGCGCGCCGCTTGCACTCCTTGAACTATTGCCGCAATAAAATTTAACGGCACTTTTCGACTTCTCCAATTACGCAACTCGATCCTCGCCCGCCTTACTTTTGTAAAGGAAAACATTTTTTCGCCTATATATAGATAGAAAAGCATCGAACGCGCGTTTTTTTTCAGGGGAAAATTACAGCCCTCCCTTTCCCCTCCTTCCCTGATTGTCACGCGCGCTAGCGCCCCGTTGTTATAACAATCCTATTTTATGTAACTTTGAAAGTGAAAGCGCACACACAGCGCGTACTGTTGAAGTACGATTGCGCTGGACGGGCGCGATTTTACGAATGAATTAGCTAACTCGTTAATTACCGGCTTTTCGAAATCCATAAACTAAAAAGGAGGGAAAAGGCAATTTCAGGCTGTTAGTGCAGCCGAACTCGGAGCACGGCCGGAGCGCTCGCTTGCGCTCGCCAACGTAACGAAGGTTAATTAAGGTCCTACGTACGTGTGTACGTGCTTTAAGCGACGTTTGGCTGGGCGTTTGTGAAAAACACGCTCGCCACACGCACGCGATGTATATACATATATTATATTCCTCGAATCGTTGAGAAAAACTTATATCTACGCGCTCGCTCACGAACGCGGCGATCGATTGATACAAATTGGCCCTAATTTCGATTGACGTAAGAGTCGCAAATAGAAATTTTGCCGCGCTCGGCCAGAAGGTGTCTGTGGGCAAAGAGACCTAACAACTGTTGCTTTTGCTGATATGGTAGTGATCGACTTTACCGATAGTCACTCGACCGTCGGTTCGGTAGGATTTCTCTTTACAAACGGCAAGGATGAAGTAGTTCGGCGGAAACTCGATAGATGGCGTGTTCAAGTATTCTAACAAAAAAAAGGAGTAAAGAGGGCACAATGAGCGGTTGTCAAGTTGTAAATTGTAATTACGCGAATGACATTTCGCTCGGTAACACGCTACAAACGCACACACTTGCGGATTTGCTAGCGTAAACAACCGGCGCGATACAAAAGCTCCAATTAAGCATGATTAGTCCCGAAGGATTTGAATAATTTTTTTTATCTTTTCAAAACACTTTTTTTTAAAGCAATGGAGTATAGAAATAAATAAATTTATGCCATTAATTAGCATGGGTTAATAGGCTATACCTTGCTGAATGTATAATAATGTTTAATTCATCTTTTTTTTTTTCAGCTGCCGGACCTGAACAATCTCGATGAAAAGGTGAGTGATACAACGTTCTCTTTTGTATTGTGTTGCAGAGCTGGTGTGCGTGTCTAACATCGTGAAAAGTACTTTTCTAATCGCGACTTCCGATCGATTCATTCGCATTCAATGACGAGGAAGAGAGAGAGAGGCTATAATCTAATCACGTCTCTCTGTGCGCGGCTGAGCAACGAGACTAATGAGTGAATCTTAATATTTAGCTTTTTATCTCTCGACATGATCGAAACTAGCGCTCGTGTGTCCGAATGAAAACTCAATCTCTCATGTACAGGCAATTATTTAAACAAAACACAACATGACCATGCCACTGTTAAAGACGTCAAGACTATTTTGTCTCGTTATCTCTAATCGCGACTAATGAATGCAATAGAAAAAAAAAGAGAGCGGAGTTGACGTAGGAAAACTCTAATTTTTATATGATCGTCCATTTGCGCGCATGTACGAATTTCAGTGCCGAGGCGAATAAACAGTTGAAATTCATTGGAAAAACAATTTTACGTACCCGATAAAGTATCAATAACTATGTAATCTGTTGCAATGTTTTTATTAGCTTGCATGAAAAGTGTCTTTGATCTATGAACACTTTAATGATTTTAATGCAATAATGGCTTATACTCTATTTAGATAAACTTGATTTGAATTAAGCGAGTTATGCATTCTGAACATTAGACATATTATAAGTGATGCTCAGTCAGTAGGATACTCTTGCATCACTTTTGTAATTCATTTTTTTATAATTAGTATTGTATGCAAATACTTTGACTAACTTTGTTTAATTAGCCTATCTTGAATTAATATACACACCTTGAACTAAATGATTTATTTATGAAATTCAGTAAAGCCAGTATATTTCAGATATTAACGTTCTTTTATTTCTTATTATTTTATACCGATTTACTAATTGTAATATTTCAGCGATGCATAAAGCATAAACTACCTATAGTATATATCACTTATCGATCAACAAAATTGTTAATTCGAATAATCTACCTCGAAATTACTAAAGCAACTGATTAAGCTTTCCATGAATTTTCGTAATACAGCTTTGATCATTAACATTAGCTGGATATATTAATTTGTGCAAACTTGAACCTATATATACCCATTATTGTTTATATAACTTAAACAGCGTATTACCGAAGCGCATTACTCGCAAAAAGTCAGTTAATATTGCCATAAATCAATTAGAATAAATATGTTTACCCGTTGAAAAAGTCTATGCCAGCAAATAAGCCGGTGAAAACAGTGCGATAACAGTCTCTTTCGAAATTGACAAAAAGGCGCCAGTGTGCTAATGCAGCGAGCCGAGAAGCAGAAAGAAGAAAAAAAATGAGAAAAAAGAGAAAAAGCTTGACGAGGTATAGAAAGAAAACACGAGAAAAGGTTATTGATGGGCGATTGTCGACTATAAGTGGGCGGTCGCGTGACGACGAGTTAACAAAATATCTGTGTCAATGAGTAAAGCAAACGTATATGTGTCTAAGAGCCAGTCTATCTCTGTCTTTCTCTCTCTCTCTCTCTCTCCCTCTCTGGCAGATCCGCAGAGCCAGCGTAGTTGTAAACAGGATGGAATTTGCATGCATATTCAAAGCGCGCGCAAAGAAACGGAGTGCGCGAAAGCGAGCGCTCGCCAGTCGCGCGAGAGAGAGAGAAAGAAAGAAGGAGGCTCTCGAGAGCCCAGGTACAAAAGGTCCTCGCTAGCGTTATTTTCGTTTGGGGGAAAGTGCGGGCGGGAGAAACGGGTTTGCATCACGCGAGCCCCGAGAGAACTCGTTTTTCGCGATTCGAGTAGCAGCGCGCATCGTCTTCGCAACACACGGAGACGACCATATATACGCTCGTGTATGTGTGTATGTATGCAGGAGAGGATGAGAGAGTGGAAAGGACAAAAAAATACCCGTGTCACTGTCTGGCATTGAAATTCGACTTCTTTTTACCGCCCGCGCAAGCGCGAGCTGCCTCGCTCCGGGCCGCGCGAGCGGCTTCATTTTCAGCGGCGCGCAGCGGAGCTTGTCGCGCTATTTTTTTTTTTTTTCAACGCGAATTTTAAACGGTGTACTTTTTATACCTCGTGCAATTTTTCCATTCGCCGGAGTCCTTTCTCTCGCTCTGTATCTCGTGATGTCTCGTGACCCTTTGCGCGGATCTCTCGTCTTTTTTTCCTGGCTTACTTGGTTTTGTTGCTGGATTATTATTGCTGCGTTACTTTTCTGGGGCGATAAAAATAAAGATACGTTTATTCCAATGACGCTGGAGCGTCCGAGAATTGAATTCGGGGCGGCATTGCTTGTGTTTATAGATTAGGAATTAGTCCAAAAATCTTTTTATTTCAAGATGTTGATGAAACGTTTGCTTGCAATAAACTTTCCAGCTAAATTTGTATTTCTACGAATAATATTATTTTCGAGAAATTTGTTTCGATTTAAAAAAAAAGCACCTTGATACATCAAACGCGATAAATAATTGTCTGCCAAAGTCACTCGCGCCACGTGAAAATGTCAAAAATAATACAAATTCGTTATCGACTTAATTTTCTATGAACCAGCTCATAATCTGAATTAATTAACTATTATCAAACATTAACCACCATTTTCAGAAACTGAAAATCATTTATTTTTCATTTCCTAATCTAAACCCGAGCGCGCGGCCGTAATAGCCGAGTCTCTCGCTATATTTAATTTATTGGCCTTAGACACGGCACGTTTAATTGACGAATATTAGATAGAGATCGGAAAAAAAAGGATCGGTAAAAAATTCTCCCGCTCCCGTGTTTACACTGGCATGACAGGCCCCCGCCGTTCACTCGCTCACCAGCGCATACACATACACAACCAGGCATATATATACCTATATATAGAGCCTCGCGCGCAGTCAGTGGTAAAAAGTTGCAACACTCGCCCGCGGCGATAGTTCGCGCGCGCACTCCAATTGTAGCAATAAAGCCTTTAAATTGTTCTTTATTTTCGCGAAAACGAGAACGAAACCGGTTCGCCGGCAGCGGCAGAGCCGGGCATGTGTTTACGCGCGCGAGCTCAATTAAAGCGAGTGCTGCAAATTTTATCGAGCCTCTCGCAGAGCGTCCACCTTCTTATCGAAACGCTTCCGCGTTAGCACATCCCCCGGCCTGCGGTGCACGTTCTGCTGATTCTACGGAGATGCCGGCGAGAGAGCTACTTGCTTTTAGCTAGTGAAAGGCCATTAAAGCGAGCAGTGAGGCTGGCTAAAATTTAATAAGGCGCATTGTGAGGCTGGTCGTTAAAAAGCTGCGTCTATCGTTAAATTTACTGTACGCTGCTGCCATCTTTACATAACGTCTTCTGCTTTACGGCTTGGCGCAATGTTGTCGGGCGTTTTTATTTCCCTGAGTTGACAGCGTTTTGCATGAAGCTGAATAATTGCATTTAACAGCTGCGCGCACGTGTTTATGCTTGCACTCAATCTCAGCTCTGATACAGCCTGGATAGCGCGAAAACGGTAAAGTCCAGCTTCTTACTTGCAAGCCCGCAGCTTGCGCACCTAAACCCTCTTCTCTCCTCAAAAAAAAAGACAAAAAAAGGATAGATCATGCCTATAGGGATCAGCAAGTGGTCAAGAAACAGCCAGCGCGTGAAAACGCACTCAGGTTGAAAACAGCAGCGGGTACAGTGCAGGGACTGCAGCGGTGCGAGGTGCTGCTGTATTATTAGCGCGAACATAGAAGAAAAAGAGAGGAGCGAGGCGATCTATCTCGCTCGTCCGTGAGCCGGCGGCAGCGCGCGATTCGCGCGCTAAGCTGACGAGGCCGGCCGGCCGGCCGGCCGTTTGCCAGAGGCGCGTATAAATTGCGGCCAGGCCTGCTGCGGTTGCCGGCCGCGCTGGGATGGCAAAATTTGTTTTCGTAGTTTTTAGAGAAGCCGGCTTTTAACGGTGAGCTCGGCTCGGCCGCTTATGCGGTTTTTCGACGTGGAGAGTATGAGTGCCGCGGAGAGCTACTGAACTGTTGAGTGGAAAAAATTATGTTGGGCGAGGGAAATGAGAGGATGTTTATGAAGTAAGCTGCTTGTCGGATTGATTTACAAGAAAAAATTGCGCCTGGGTATATAACAGTTACATATGCCTATTTGTAGAGAACTTATTTACGTAAAAGTTTGTAACTAGTAATTGTATTATTATATAATGTTTGTAATTGTACAATT
>JAPYZA010001697.1:0-19797 GCA_030522685.1 Eupelmus azureus
TTTCAATACTGACGGAATATTGACACAATAGCAATTTCCAGCCTGTCCACGCCAAGCACACACAACAGATAATAAAGATCCGCTAATCGCGCCACGGAAATTATTGTCCCACGCTGCTAACACGATTTCCGTGCGTATTTGCAGCGAGATTTACGACACGTTAACAGATCTAGTTGTTTCGCGCGCGCATGATATCATCGGTCGGCCGGAAAAAAAGCCGCAGGACTCTGGCCTTTCTCGGCCGCGAGTCATCACGTTTCTGTCTCGCGTTTCTTTTTTTTTTAATTACTTTTCTTTCCCAGACGCGCACGCTTTTTTCCTGGTATAATCACACTGTTGAGAGCGATTGTCGCTGCCCGATCGTTAGTGTAGTTTGATTCTAAGATTTGCAAGTAGGGTGAGTTTTTAGAAAGATTGTCTAAAGTTAAAATTATTTCTATTCTTTTTTTCTTATTAATAATACTTCAATTTAACAAGTTACCCAAATAAACAATAAATTAAGAATAAACCTTATGTCCACAAAAGTCAAAACGATCTTCTAACACAAACTAACCCTCCAAAATCATCAGTACCAAAAGCAGACAAACCCACGGGCACAAAAGAAGCGCCACAGCACCAGCAGCGCCACTGGCAATGAGCATAAATCCAGCCAGCGCTTGTCCACTCACGCTCGCTTCTCAAGACGATTAAAAGCACTGTATATATACCCACACACACAAACAGACAAACACACAGTAGCTCGTCAATCAGGCGAGAATTCTCGCTTTCTTGCGCGCGCCTCCGAGATATTTTTCTCCCAGCCGAGAAAACTTACTGCAGCGGCGCGCGAAAATTTATGGCGCGCGTCTACTTTTGAAGCGGCGCGGACGACGTGTCCACGCGGCCGCGAGGACTTTAAAGATACGCGCGACCTGGATTATCGCCGCGATCTCGCTGCGTTGAATATTTATCGGTGATCCGGCCATTGTGAAGGTTTTTTTTTGAAACGAGAGTTGTGCGAGTGTGGTTTGTTGAGAGGAGAGTTTTGATTTTTTCTGTTTGTTTGGAGGTGGATGGAGTGTTTTTTTTATGCATATGGATTTTGTTTACGTAAGCGCGTTATGTGAACTAGGATACTTAATTTGAAAAAATATTCAATTACATATGTATTACATACATTTTTATTTTCTTATTTTTTATCATTATACATTCAACTGACTCATCTTACAGTCAACTGAAAATTTCCACCCAAAAACAATTCAACCCTTCTTCTCCACACTTTCCCATTACTCAATAAATCATGAATCCCGTAAAACCCTCGATCCATCATCAAAAAACTCCATCCACTTTATAAATAATCAGCTAAAAACCCGGACTTCTTCCCCCGTATCCCAAAGCAGCTGCACTCGCACTCTTTGCTATATATATATACACAGTTTGCGACAGTACTGCGCGAGCGCAAGAAACAGAAGAAAGCCCTTACTTAGCTCCGCCGCCGTTCGATTTACGAGATTCGAGCTCGCCTGGGCTCTCTCCTTCTCTCGCGCATTAGAAGATTGAGACGCGGATCGGCCGGCTTTTATATATACTCATACCTACACATATATATATATACAGCTGCGGCTCGTGCGAAGGCTACTGCTTTTTCGCGTTGAGTAAAGATCCTGCTTTACGCTTAACGCGTGGCCGTATATCTTTTTTCCTGGGACTTTAAGGCTGAGTTAAGGACTCGGCCGCCGAGAAAGAGAGCGGATACACCGGATAATCACGCTTTAGCGGCGAATTCGCCTTTTTGAGGAGCTAAGTGTCCGCGTACCGAGTGTGTGTATGTGCTTTTTTCAGTGTAGCTTTATGATTTCGCGCGAGGCGTTTCTTGCGATGTTTGAAGAGAGCTGTTTAAGGATTGGCCGAGTGGCCAGTGATTCGGTCGAGTTATGAGTGCGGTTTCGCCCAGGTTTTTATATTTTTTAATTGGGTATTTCGAGTTTTTTTTGGAGGGATCGTTCGTTTATGGGTATTGAGTGGAGTTGTCAATAATTTATAAGCGCGAGTTTGGTTTTTACGAAGATACATTTAAGTGCTTTTTCAATTTTAGATTATTTTAATTAGTTCGGTTCTAGTGAGATATAAAATTAGTTATGACTGTTTCAAAATTAAAAAAATGACTCAATAACCATCATTAATAATCAATATCCCTCTTCTACCCTACAATTTCCCAAAAACTATCAACCGTAGCACCAATGCAAAGACACAACCGCGTAAAATCCATCCTCAACCCAACCTTCCTTAAAAAAAAACAGAAGCACGCATATACGGAGCCAGCCCCCGGAGGCATCGCACTCTCTCTCTCTCTCTCTCTCTCTGACCAAGAGAAAACAGAGCGACGAGAGAGCCGCGGTATAATCGGTCGCACAGCCAGCCGCCCGAGGCATACATCCAGGGGAATTGAGACGTGAACGCACCGCGCGCAAAGTGCAGCTATGCCACGGAAAAGGCTGTGTATATATATACACATGCGGACGTGCTTGAAGAAGGCGGCCTTCGCGGAACGCGCTAGTTCTCTACGTTACTGGGAGACTTTCTTCTCGGAGATGTAAGATGGAAAATTGCTGAAAAAGTGATTTTTTGACTTTTGTTGATTTACTTGCGAGCTTTGCTGGGATAACTGCGGTAGTCATTTAAGAGCCGAGCTGTTCGTATACGTTCTTTTAGCTGTACGACTCAATGGATTCGGGTCAGAGAGTCGCCGCGTACAGTTCATCGCCGATCGGTCATTTCAACGCTCGCAGCTCCTCTAATTAAAAGCCGAGATATACACGGCCGATAAGCGTCTGTCGTGCGCGCTCACCGAAAAAATCATCGCTTCGGAAAAACTCGCCTGAAAATTTATACCCTCATTACCTCGTAACTCACCGGCTACCGTCCTCAAAACTCCCTACACACGTTTCCCAAAAATTTCTCTCCTATCTGCCTGTGTTCCACCTGAAAACGAGTTTATACATAGGAACGCACCTATACTCCCGAGCGAGTCGCAGGTGCCGCTAAGCAACTCGCACACAGACGCGTTCTTAACTTTATTTCCTCGAGTCGTCGTCAGTCGTTTATCCGAGCGCCTCCGTGGAGGTAGTTTCGAGTTTTTAAACGACCTGCTGCCACTGCGCGCGCTATCAGATTATTTGGACGGTAGCGCCGAGGCTTTGAGAGAGGAGCGGCACTAATCTCCGTGACCGGCAGCCTTTTTCGTATATGCGCCGATTATCGCCGGGGCCTGCTGCTTCGGTTAGTTTTTTTTCTGTTTCGCTCGGCTGCCAGATAGGTGACAATAACATTTTTAAGTGCCTTTTTTTGCTTTGATGTTGTGGAGGGCGAGGGATGATAAGGGTTTTTTTGATGGTGATTAGGGACTTTTGGAGATTTGGGTACGGAGAGATGGAAAATTTTCAGTGTGTACGTGATTATTGGTATAGGAGGAATGGATTAATTTTATGAGTTTTGGATAATCAGTCGGAGTAGATTAGATATGCATTTAAAATTCGTAATGATTATCAACTGCTTAGTGAGGCTGAGAAGACCGAATCAATGATGTTACATTTGCACAATATCCAATAAAAACAAATCACTCCAAAAACTTCAAAAGTAAAGTTCCCAACACCACACCACCAAACTCTCCCAAAACGTTCCACCTCAACTAAAATAAAAACCAACATCGAGCGAGAGAGAAAGAGAAAGAGAGAGAAAGTCAGTTAGCCAGCTCGGACATCTGTAAGCCGGCGCCGCTTAGAGAGGCCGCAGGTGCCGACTAGAGGCCCGCCGGGAGGCGCGCGCGCTGTCTCGTTATTTATTGATTTACTTTAATTTGCCGAAAGAGCCGGAGAGCCCGCTGGCTGCTGCCGTTCCATTCCTGATTAAAAGACGTTACGGACGCCTCGGCGAAGACTCTTCCCCCCTCCCCTCGCCCTAACCTCTCTTTTCCCATATTTTAATGCTTAATGGCCCGAGAGAGCTGGATTATTATAATTGTGCCGCGATCGCCGCGTGAGAAAAGAGCGTGTTGAGTGCGAAGGATGCTTAATCGCTTGTTTCTTTTTTATTTTTTCGTTTGAATAGGAATGAATGTTTTTTTTCTTTATGGAGATGACGCAGATGAGGCTGTCGAGGTGTTTTGAGGCTCGGGCGATTCATTTGATCAATAGGCGTTTTTTCGTTTATTGGGGATCTCTCTGATCAGTCGTCGAGCGGCGGTGACGTTGAGTTACGCCGATCGAGCTGGATATCAAAATGGATTCTTAATTATTTCGACGATCGGCTTCACAACTGTAACGAATCGTCGCCGAGTTACGATAACGATTATTACTTCTCGAAAAACCATAGCTTTACAATTCTTACCTTCGCCGCATCTATATAACCCACATTGTAAGCTTAACGATCTATCCGTTATAACAACCATCGCGCGAATCTAAATATGCAAATGAAAATTATGAGTTAAGAATATACCGATAGGAGAAAAGAGTCCCGCGTGTCAGCGTCATCTTTCCGTAAACAAAAATCCAATATCGCACTCGGGCATCGAAATAAATTTTGAAATTCAGCGAACGACTGCCGGCGCGCATACATAAATTAGCGGGCTCCTTTCGGCTAAGATCCTCTGAAATACGTTCACACCTCGCGGCTCTGGCGGAGGCTGCGCGATTTATGGATCGACGATAGCCGTCCTCATGACGGCGGTGAGTTTCAAGAGAGGAAAGAGAGATTGCCAAGCGAGAGAGTGTATATGTATGTGGCTTTTCGATAGGTTGTATGATGTATGAATTAATTTGGCCTGGAAATATAAATTTGGTCGGGCAGCGTGGCTTTTGGGAATGCCAATGGGAGCGCTTCGTTTTTCGATGCAATTAGCGAGCGATTTCGAAAATGTTGGCTCTGAGTAAACAGATTGAAGCTCGATAAGGGAAAAGGATGAATAAACTACGGCTGTTAAAAATTTCGAGTAATTAAGCCTATATGAGATATTTAGCTCGCGAGGCTCATTTATCGGCGGGGATTGTTAATTTGTTTTCGTTTGTATTGGTGAAAATTAAAAAGTCATGGTTTAATTAGCTTAAGCTATGCAGGCGTCGTCGATCGTTACGATTTAATAAAACTTCATAAATAAAAATATTGAACCGCGTTCAATTAATAATCAAATATCACTCGATTTATTATTGATCTCATAGTTAGCCAATTCAGCTACTTTACATTAACGATTTTCGTCCAAACCTTCAGAAAAATTATTCTTCCACTTCTAACCAAACCGATCCAAATCCAGAAACAGATCAAAATAACCATCTCCACTCTCCAAAAACCAACGAAACATATAAACATCGGCATCCCAAAGCAATCTCCAGATCCATCCACATCTCCATCCTCGAACCGATCATCCAACAACTCGGCAATAATCTTAAATTCTCGTGGCTCCCGCGGACCCCATGCGGCCTCATCTGCGTCGCCGAAAAAGAAAGAGCCTCGGCCAATTACCGACGACAGACGCGATCTCTTCGTAAATAATTCTCGCACCCACGCTCGTTCTACGGATATAAATCGCGACTCGCAGCGCGTGGGTGGCAGTTTCCTGGCGGAACGCGAAGAAAAATTGGTCAGAATCGGCGCGAGCGAGCTAATGATGCTTCCTTTTTTTCAAGGATTGTAAAATTGGACGATTATGCAGAGTGGAGGTTCTGAGAGCGTGTACGTAAATGGCTCGGTTTTGGGATAGTGCTTTTTTTTTAACGAGGTTTTGGGTGATGGGATTGTTTGTCAGTGTTGGGAAAGGTAGGTTGGGAGTTAATGATTAGGCGAGGTTACGAAATTTGGCTGTAGATTTTCCTTTTGGCGCGTAGGTTGGATGAGTGATTATGATAGTAATTGTTGAATATTTATTACAAAATTAATGTGACTGTTGCTAAATTGGAAACAGCCTTTAGTAAAAGGATCGAGTGACTATACCTGGTCCATAATGTAAAGTTAATATAAAATCAGATTCAAATCAAATGAATTCATCCGGAAAGGTCAAATAAAATGACTTAGCTTGATAACAGAGATGATAAATGTGAATGGCGATGAAAGAAGTAAACTGATCAGGTAACTGGTTAATAGTTAATAGTTTATTGGTCTCGTGTAATTAATATAATGTTCTTCAAACTGAACAGCCTGTATTTCAAAAATTTAACTTCAAGTCAAACTATATCGTCGGATTCAAGACGAAGGTTTGATGATTGGATTATTGTCATTGAAATCTGTAATAGTTTTTATGTTCATCCACCTTAAAGAGCTAACAGCCTCTGGTAAATTCCATTCCAAATTAATTTTGGAGAGGACAATTACAAAGCCCATTTGAAATAATTATCATCGCATTAAAATTAAAAGAATCTCCCATATCCAAACAATCCAAGCTCTCTTCTACTTTACCAAGAACAGAGCCTACTTTAACAACAAAGGTCGACGTTGAATTTCAACCTTATCTCACCAGCATCGGCAGAAACGTCGAAAAAGGCCCAAAAAGCGAATCCTCCCAGCAGTCCGAAGGGCATCGACGCATACACGAGCAGAAACGAAGTAAAAAACAGCCTCAAAAAAAAAGACGAAGCTGACGAGCGAGACAGAGAGGGAATGAAGAAAGGGGACATAAAAGCGGGCGCTTTCGAGGCGCCTGGAAATCAGATTGCAGCCTCAGAACGCGCCTTCTCGTCTCTGATCCGAGCGCGCGCGGACGGAATCGAACGCGCGGCTCGCGATCATAATTATGGCTTTGACATATGACCACGGACGGTCTTATAAAAGCTAGACGCTGGGTCTGAGTTTCGAGGCTGTGTATATATATAGGCGTCGTCGGCGATGCCTTCGCGGACGCCAATCGTGAATTCCTTTCATTTTTTCCGGCCGACTCCCCCTTTCTCTTTCTCTTCCCTTTTCGCTCTTTCTCTCCTTTCTTCTGCCCTTTCGCGCGCCCGCTTGCATCTGTCTGTCTTCCTTTTCATCGCGTTTTTGCTTTTTACGTTTTTGAGGGAGTCGAGACTGTGCAGTAGAAAAAGTGGTGATCTTTGGAAGTGAATGTGGAGTGATGCTAGATAGAAAATTATTTATTTGAGAATTTAGGGCTATTAGCATACGAAATAAGTGTTAAAATTCATTACTAAAAAATACAAATAGAAAATTAATTAGTTAAACCTAATATTTAAAATTATGCCCTAATTAGAAGCTAAATAACAGTTATAATTCTTATTAGGATTTGATAGGCCACCCAATCAGATCCTAATGAGAACCTACTTAATTTTCTAATCGGGAAAGTTTCTTACACCATAACCCAAACGAAAGATCCATCCTCTCCTAAAATACAAGAGCATCAATCCACGTCACGAAAAAACCTCAAATACCACCAGAAGCTCCCTTTCAATTTTCCCAAAAACAAACAAACCGAACAAACCCCATTGTCCAAACAGCACCCAGCCCACCCAAACACCCGGGCTAATTAAAAGGCAAAAAACGAGCGTTTTTCGGGCAGAGAGAAAAAAAGCAATCCCTCCAGCAGACGGGCCCCAAACGAGGCCTATCGAAAGGAGCAGGAGGGGGGAGGGCCTCATGGAAGGGCCTTGGCGGGTTCGTCGCCGCAGGGGGTCACACGTATATACGCGCTTATAAGTGGGGGCCCGAAAAACCAACATCGGCGCCGCCGACAAATAACTACCCGCATTATATATCCCATCTCGCGAGAGGCTACTGCCCCGTCTCTCTCTCTTTTTCTCTTTCTCACCGCGGGCAGCTCTCTTTGTGAGCCGCGCGCTGCTGCTGCTGCCGAGTGGCGCCGCCGTCGCTGCCGGCTTCGTGGGTATATGCGGTGCCGATTCTTTCGATTTCTTAACTGGCTGCTGGTGGTGATTGGTTCTTTTCTTCTTGGTGAGATGGAGAAAGCGAGAATGGAAAATTGTCGAGCTTTTTTACTTTTTGTGAATTATGATCGTTTTTAAGTGAAGCATTTGACTTTCTGACTGCGACGATTGTCACTATGAATACAAATATTTTATCACAAACAGTTACTCTGTCGTATAATGTTCAAAAGCAGGACACCGATGGAATCATCAATCACTCCCTCAACGAATCACCACACGCTCGGCGTAAAATCGGTAGCGCGATAAGGAAATCACTCCTACGGCAATAATCGCGTGCAGAGCTCCCGCGCGGGCGCAGAATCCCGCAAAGCCAGCGCGCCTCTCTTACGCACGCGAGAAGAGAATAGACCGAGAAAGAGAGAGAGAGTGAGAGAGAAAAAACGAAAGAGAAGTCCGGAATGCGCGGCACGGCGGCACGAAGGGCACGCACACATACACACAAGGCGATCGAGAGCCGATCCAGCATCTCGCTCCCTATAGACCGGCGAGCTCGGAGATGCCCGAGGCCGATTGTAAATCAGGGCAAATTGATCGCAAATCAGCGGCGACGCTCCCTCCCACGTGCGCCACGCTCTCTCTCTCTCTGCGTCCGCGAGTACAGTTGGATGTGTATGCGTTGCACTGGTGCGTACCGGTTGGATATGGAAAAGAGATCGGCGAGATCGCGTTAAGGAGGAGCTTTGGGGGAAGATGTAATTGAAGTGTTTAATGGGTTTGATGATTGTGTTTTCTTTATTATTAAATTTTGTGTGGTTTATAGTATGGTCACTTTTGTTACCTCATACATAGTAGAAAACTACTAAATTCACCACAACACCAGGGACCTTACTTAGTTAAAAAAAAAACTAACACTTTCTTAACTTTGATACCTGCTCTACGCGTTGCTATTTTTCTCCAACGCTTTTTTTATAGCCACACTTTTTTTAATACCACATAGCGCGCAAATGAAATGCAAGAGCGCGCGCGCGCTCATATAGCTTGAGCTAGTTCTGCCCGAGGACAGCGGTTATAGAGCCAAGGATGCGCGAAGGTTTGATCGAGCGAGACACCCAAGAACGGCGATTAGATTAGACTGGTTGAGAGACGCGGCGTCCAAGGATGTTACAGATTTTCAAACCGATAAAAAAATATATTACGGCCGGTATCGGTTAAACGTTAATTTTTTTAACGACACGGAGGTAGACTTAACTGACAAGACTGAGCGGACTAAGTATTTTAAATTTTATTAAAAATATTTTACATAACTGTATTGCACTGGTTCCGCAGGTTTCTTTTGAAATTAAACTTAAAAGTTTCCTTCATTTATAAAAAAAAACTGATAAATATCACAGGTAGAATTTCAAACACTGTTTAACGCCAATTTAGCAAGTGTACAGCAGCGCGCATTTAGAGGAAAAAAGAATATTCAGCACAGAAATTGTCGGCACTTACGCGCGCTGCTTATATGCCCGTTTTACAACGTTCTCAAAGATGCGCGCGCTGCCGCCGCGATGCTTAATTTCTTACACGCGGCTATATTCGCTGATGAGTTACGATAAAGACTGGCGTGGATTTTCCAAAGTTGTTGCGAGTTGTACTACAGGGCAGGAACAGGTGTAGCATTTTTGTTAGACTAGGGTATGAGCTTAAATAAGGGATTAGTATGCGTATATGATGGTTTAAGTGGCTTTAGTATAGTTTTAAGGCTTCGTTCTTTTTTTTTTTTTTTTTTTTGTGGATTTTTTAAAATTGGTGTTGGTGTGTTTTGGTTGTTAGGGGTAGAAAATAATGGGTTGCAATTAATTGAACGTTGGTTATTCTGCATAGTGTTTCGCGTAATTAAATTTGCATCGCGCATTGAGGCTTTAACTGGTATTCCTGACGCATTAACAAATAGAAAAATAATACTTATTTGCTACATATTACTTTTTATTTTTATAGTTTTATTATATTAAACGCGTATTAACTTTTATATGAAACCTGTTTCAATTGCTATACAGATGTTCGCATGGTACCGTTATAATAATCAACTATTAAGCCTCAAAAGAACAATTAATAGAACAATTATAACTACTTCTCATTAAAACTTATTAGGTGTGTTACCAGTTTAACAATATTACGCACAATAATTCAAAAAATTTCCAAAAAAAATCAAAAATCCCCATCAAAGATCCCGAATAACTCAGCAACGCAAAAAATCAATCCACTTGTCGACTCTCGCTCCGGACATAATTTACTCTAACGTGACCATGTTAATCTGTCAATTCCGAAGCAACAAACTAGCCGCAATAAATAATCCTCAAGCTCTCCGGCTGCCTCATCAATAAACAATTTCCAACAAAACCGCTCCAGCTCTCTCAAACCAGTCGAAAACCAAACCAAAACAAAACCAAAATCCTCACTCCCCAGCAGCCAACTGAAAAAAGGCCCGTATATCCTACGCCAAGCCCCACCTATATCGTCATCCGATAATCCAGCCGAC
The DNA here is from genome assembly GCA_030522685.1 of Eupelmus azureus. NCBI lineage: Eukaryota > Metazoa > Arthropoda > Insecta > Hymenoptera > Eupelmidae > Eupelmus > Eupelmus azureus. The sequence goes on from JAPYZA010001697.1 coordinate 10,363, forward strand.
GAAAATCGAGCAACCATCCATCCCCAATAAATTAATCAAGCTCCCCTCTCTCTCTCTCCTCTCATTAAACAACGTCCTCCTTAGCTTACCCACCCATATACGCTCACAGACCAAGCCAGAGACGGCTGAGACGGCGGCAACCTACGGCGCGCGAGTCGTCCCGGAGAAAACGCGAAATCACGATTATATGTGCACTCACACAGAGCTTGGCGCTCGCTCAGCGTGCAGCCGGCGTAAATACAGCGTTTGTCGGCTCGTTTGTAGGCACCGCCGCCGCCGTTGTGCGGAGAGAGGGCATTAATATGGCCGCGATTAAGAGGCCGAGCGCGCGCCGATATAGCGCCGGCGCGAAATACGACGCGCTTTTAATACTCTCCGCGGAGCCGGGTTTGTAAGCGGCTGGGGTATGTATGGGAGATGGGTATGGGCTGTTTTTTTGCTGCTGGAGGTATGGAGAGTGGTTTGAGGAGTTTTCGTTTTGGGAGGATATGGAGTCGATCGGGTTATTCATTGCCGGCTTTTCCGAGGGGAGTTTGTGGAGGTGTGTTGGTGTTTTGTTGAGGTTGATGATGGAGGTGGGTGGTTGGTCGGTTTGGTTGGGTTGTTATTTTTGTTATTGGAGTGCAGTTTACTAATATTTAATTCTGTAAAGATCAATGGATAACTAAATTTTTAATGTTGAAATTTCAGAGATATAAATCTTTCTTCATTAAAAGAGGCAGATTTTTAAAATGGACTTGGCTCATTTTTGCACTAAATCCTCCAGTATTAAGCGGATACCAATGAGATAAACACAAGCATTCAGAGAAATTTAGCATTCTAATAGGTGTATCATGCGAACGGTCAAGAGTAATTTTTAAATTATTTTATTTACACGTCTATATATTCATGACATTTAAATTTCTAAACATCAAACATAAAATAATTAATAGTTACAAAAACATCATATGACTAAAAAACGTATCCTTCCTCACCAGCCTCCAGAGCTCACTGACCAAAACAGCACCACTTCCCAAGCTCCAATAAATTAACAAATTCCATTACCAAAGCGCAAAATATCCATCCCCCCTACCATACCCACACATCCCTGACTCACTTACATTCGACTCTCATGCGCGCACGGACGGGCACGGACAGCTCGGCATTGTATTCCGAGGCCAGTAAATCCTGACTCTCTCTCTCTCTCTCTCTCTGTCTCACTCTCAGCTCGGCAACACGGGAGTGTAAATGAGAGAGCCGTGCTTCGTTTTCACGCGCGACACGAGAAGAAGCTCAGCAAAGACACGCGGCTACCTATACACGCGAGCTCCTCGTGTATGCGGCTACCGAACGGAAGATTTATTTTTCGGCGGCCGAGCCTTTGTCGCCCTCCCGAGCTCGGTGAGAAATTCGCATTTTTCGCCATTTTTTATACTGCCTGTGTCTTTTTTTTGCCGAGGGGCAGACGCGCTTTTCGCGCGCGAGCTGGGGCCATTCTTTTGCGGCAGAGTGGCTACTGGAATTGAGCCGGAGTGTAGGGAGTCGTCTTTTAGACGAGAGGACGTTGTGGGATAATAAGTGGGAGGGGGATGCAAACGATTCGAGGGGTAATTGGTGAGAGGATTAATTGGATGTGATTGATTATTTTTCGAAAATAAATTTTTGTTTTTATTGTATGGTTTACGTTTCACTTATTGTTTATGGTTTATGGTTTATCTTTGCGTTATTATTTCAATACCGGTGGTAATATTTTTCATTACGAACACTAATATGAGAATGGAACGATTGAAATTACATGATCGGTAAAATAGATACTTAATGCAATTTCATTTTGTAATACTATAAAAGTCTAAACTTATTCAAATTAGATCAAATCACTTTCAGACTAAAACAAAAAAATTTACAATTTAAAAAAAACATCTGCCAAAAGCCACACCACAAAAAGAACCGAAAAAAAAGGACACAAAGCAACCAAAAAAGAAATCCAATCGAACGTTCAGCGATTGCTCAGCCCTGCGGGCGACGATCCAGCGTGCGAACGCAGCTCTGGCATCGGCAGCGGAAGATTCACGGCGCCGCGGATCTGAGCAAGAAGGACAAAACGATTCTACGGAGGTGTACGCGCGACAATCAAGGCCCAAAGACGAAGCGACAAGGCGCGCAGGGAGCCGTATATATGCGGGACCAAACGAGGAGCCGCGAATTTTTCGAATTTCTCGCGCCCGAGTCTGGCTTTGCATTCGGAGCTTTGGATCTTCTCGGGGTCTAGGTTGTTTGGTGACTGGTTGTTTGAAATTTGGGTTTGGGTAATTACGTGGATGCTTAGGTGTAAGGTTTTGGAGATGAACGTGTGTTGCAACAAAAATTTCGTAATTTTCTATTATGGCCTGAGGGTATTGATTTCATTATTGTAAAATAATTAAGTCGCAGTCTGGTCCAGTTAGAATATGATTAAATTTGAAAAATGGTTTAACGAAATCTCCTAATTTTACCTTTTAAAACAGAAATTATTACCATTACATCCATGGTAGAAATTTCATCACTCGAAATTATCAAACGGCTATATTTTAGCAATTTCCCACCTCAACCACTATTAACTGGCCAATAAATGGTTATCAAACAGAATCATCCCTACCAAGAATCTGAAATCAATAATTAAATTTCAATCCAACAACTTTCCACCAATTCAACTAACCACATTACCCATCCAAATATCACTCCATCATCCGCTAACCACCCTAACCTCTCATTGCAGCCTTAGCCCCAATATCACCTGGCCAACATTCCACGAGATGCCTCGTAATACCAGCAATGAAAAAGGACGCCAACAGAACCATCCCGCGTCCCGACGAAGAAATCACTGGATCCCATCACTGGCCGCGGCGAGATGCCGGCGATCCGGTGGCGCGTCGCATCACGCCCAAACGATCAAAGTCGACGAAAGTCGCGCGCCCGGCCCTAATCTAATTTGCTTAATTCGACTGGCCGCCGCGACGGGGCTGGCTCGCGCGATTCCGGCTCTCGCCAGCTGAATCGGTCAATGAGAAACTGCCGCTCCTATTTTCAAGGGAGAACTTCTGCCGGGGTACTTTGCATAGTTCCGTCTGGTGACACCTGGGCCGAGTTGAGGGTTTAGAGGTGGAATTCGCTTATTGTGGATTTTAGATTTGAGGGAGGTTGTTGGATTGATAGATGAGGTGATAGTAGTTTATTTATAGTTTAAAATGTATGTGAAAGTAAAGATTGTACAAAATTTATTGTATAAAGCAAGAATCTAATTGACGTGTTTGATAAAGAATATGGAATCCAATAATTAAGTTGAAGGCATTTATTTTAGTAAATTTTGTTTCCCCCTTTTCCTGCAGTTTTACATTAAATCTTTCGTGCGAATTTTCCACTACATCAGTATCTTCAACATCAATGAATAAAAAAAGTTAAACAAAGACCGTTTCCTTTTTTCCATACCCAACTAAAAGCCCACTTCTAAAAACATTCTCAGCCGTAAAATCCAAATCCAGCACAAAAACATTCTCCACAAGCATCCAAACCTCCACACTCACCTATCAAACAAGGCTGCAGCAAAGATACATCCAGCGCGCAACATGCAATGCTTATAATTGATCCCCTCGCACGCTGGTAGGGCAAAAGCAACGCCGGCAAATAATAAAGCCTGACGCTTCGCGCTCATGCGCGCGATATCCTTCCTCTCGTCTCTCTTTCTGCCGAGCTACCTGATGTGCGTTATTAGCGCGAAATTACCCCAAGCGTCCATTGTTACTGGCCGTCCGTCCTCCCACTATCCTCCGGCGTTAGTATATACTAACCTCGACTCTGGGAGTTTTCCGCGCGGCACCGGAAACCTCACGTTTTGAGCTCACGTTTTTTTTTTATATGTGGATGGGGAGAGAGAGAGAGAGAGGATGGAAAAGTGAGCGGGAAGTGCTGAGATGCATGAGGTTTTCAGAATTGGCAGACAGTTTTTATACGTGGGAGTGAGAAAAAGGTTAGAACGGGGTGAGGGTCTGTATACTTGATATTTTTTTATTTTGTTGTGCTTTTTAAAAGGTACTTTTTAAAACTTTGATAATATACGTTTAGGTTTTCTGAGCGGTATAAATTGTACACTTTTCAGTTAAAAAACTGCAGTATGAATAGTGATACCTAAGCAAAAGTGTTCCCACTCAACCTTCACGTCATAATTAAAGCATCAAGTCTTCCAAGTCACACATACCATATTAATTATTCCACCTCCTAAAAACCATTCCCATTAAAACACTGCACAACAACATTAACCTTTTAGAAATCGACAATCCACAAAAGGAAGCGCTAGAAAACTAAAGCGACAACCAGCGCGCAACCATCACTGAAAAAAAAAATTATACCCACTTAAAAAAAAAAGAGCGCAAGCGATCACCGGAACACCCGCCGCGCGCCTCGCTCGAATAAAAGACGCGCGAGCGACGTGCATCATTATAATATATACGCGGCTCGCTCTGTCTCGTTGCTCGCCGCGTCCCTCTGTATCATTACCACCTTCCGTCGGCCCGCAAACCTGAAATTTCGCGCCCACCACCCGCGAGCCGCGCCAGCAGGAAGCCGGCCTGCGCGCAGCTTTGTAACACGCGGCTAAATCCTTTTACTGCCGAGTGTGGTTTCGTTTTCCTGCGCGGTTTTTTTATTTTAATGTGGATTTAGGTGTGTGTTGGAGATATGGTTTTTTTTTATTGGAAGTTTTAGTGTTTTAGTGTTACTGTTTGGTGGAATTATGAAAGTAATGTGGTAGGGATGGTTATGTGTTCGTTTGGAAAGATTACGTATACATGTACTGATTGGTTTAATATTTAGCAAATAGTTTTATTGCGGCAACCCGGTTTTGTGGAATTTTTATGTTATTTTTGACGCGTATAATGAATTTCGTGAAATTTTTTTTCTTAAAATTGGCAAATTTTTAATTTGTATAAGAAAATATATAAATTATCTAATAAAATTTTAATTACCGTCAATATTTAGTTAATACTGCCAATCCTTACCTGCAATCCCAGCAGCAAAAAAATTCCAATCTGTATTAACACCCAGCAATCCAATACTTAGACCGCCATAATTCCACATCGAATCCAGCAACGTGTGTGGCTCGCTCGCGAACCGCAAGAATCGCTCGGCAAGCTCATTCAATAAATAAAACTTTTGCCGAGCATAACGCTAATTTACACCGCGAGCAGTCGTCATACCTTTTAAATATCCCTCCCCATCCAGCTCGCGAGCGCTCACTTCCAGGCAATATCGGCGAAAAAATAAAAATCCGAAATTTATGAAAAGCCAACGGAGCGATTATCTTTTTACGAGATAATAATCGACACACGCGGCGAGCTCGTCAGCGCGCTTTGACTATCGCGCCGGCACCGGCTTTTATTCGCAGTGTGAAAATGAAAATGAAATCGGTTAATTTGAATTTTATATCCGCGCTGCGAGCGGCCGCCGCGTATATATATACATATGATGAATCCGCGGCCTTTGCGGTTTCTCGCGAGCGAGCGCCTCGAAATTTATCGATGTCATAAAAGCAATTTCGCTCTCTCTCTCTCTCTTTCGCTCGCGCCGCGGCGTCGACGTTATATACCGCATGTATATATATACGTATACGTATAGAAACTACTTTGATTTCCCTTTGATCGGGCCGGGTCCTTTTTTCCACGAACGAATACAAGCGAGCGAGAGCGCTCGTATTTTAATGCCTCTCCGCGCGAGCGCGCACGTTTTTCGTTTTTTTTTCTTCTTTTTTTTCACTGTCTATATATGATCTGCCTTTCGATCGAGACGGAGAAAAAATCAATCGAGCTCGGGACTGGGTCTTGGTGTGTGCGGAAATTTCTCGATTATGGAGAGGTTTAGCACTTGCTTAAGATTAGTGTTTGAAAACATAGAGGTGTGGGTATTAAGGTGGGTTTTTGCTGGTTAGTTCGTTTTATTGAGGTGTGGGATTTTTTAAGTCGTTACCTTCTGTCGTATGCTTTTTATTAATAAGGTCTCTTTTTATTTTATGTAATGTTAGAAGCTTAAATGTTTTGGAAAAATTATTAACATATTTTATTAACGTTATTCAGTATAATATAGTTTTAAATAAAAATGTATTTAATATGTAAGTTGTCTTTATATGTTTAATATATTATTAATAATAATAAAGTGCATCCAGCGAGAGTTATTTAAACGATTTAGAAGTAGGTGCTATATATTCGACCCACAACATATGCTAATGCTGTACCACACCGAAACTTTAGCTTAACAGCGAATCCAATTTTAGGCAAATGATTGTACTCAAAACGTAAGAAGCATTGAAAAATAGCGCCGATATGCTTTTATTTTAAACCCACTTTATGTTTTAGAAGAATGAAAGATCCAAAATCATAGCATACAGCATCCCGGATAATTGGGTAACTTGTTATATACGCGAGGTCAGTCGTAACTTAAAGCTTTTTCCGTGTAGACAAAAAGCAATAAATTAGAACCCGAAGTAGATTCATAGATCAACCTGGGGTTTAAGGAATATCGAAGATTTTTCGATGAGAACTTTTGAATCGGTTTTGAAAGCTTGGGCGCATGTATTATTTTATAAGCTAAAAGACAATCGCGGTAATGAAAAGTAGAGTTTAACGATGGAAAATGGTTTGTGCATTATAGTTTCGTTGTCATGATTGAATACAAATATTTTGGTTTTAGACCTAGTATACATTAAAATTTTTATCTGCTTGTATCGTACTGTTGAGTAATTGAATTCTTGACTGATTCATATTCTTTCTCACGCATTTTTATATTTTATTTTTTAATTATTAACTATTGATTTTTAAAATTCTATCTTCTATTGAATGTGAACAATCCTAGATCTTCGCATGATATAATTTAAATACTGTTTATCTCGCATAATACATAGTTTTTTTAAACATAAAATTATATAAATGTCGTAAAAATCAAAATTTAAATGTTTGTAACAATCAGATAGCCTTGAAATTTATAGTTTTATCCAATTATTCTTGATGCTTTTCCTTTAATAGCTCATGAAAGAATACAATGTTACTATAGCGATCAAACTTCGTCCGCATCAATAAATATAATACCTCTCGATATTTTATTTAAACTATTTAATAAAACAAAGTTATCACATTTATAAAAAATGTGAATAATTGGTTATTCTAAATTTATATAACTATGCACATATTAATAGTATACATATTAATGGTATATAAAGATTCAATCTTGTAAAATAATTAGAAGCCACTATGAAGCAGACAAGTATGTTATTGTTTAATACCGTTGTAACAACTGAACAAAACGAATCGTATTTGGCGATGAGGTAATTAAAAGTAATTAGTAATTAAAAGTAATAAAATAATGTGAATCGTGTTGTATGTGAATTATTACTTGTACTCTCCTTTCATAATTTCCTGTTCGGCGAGGGAATTGAGAAACTACAATGAATTTTAAAACATCTTTTGTATAATTTTTTTCAATTCTATAGAATTATATCTTTCGAGAATTGTGTTCGGAGTCGTTGGTTATTCAGGGCTTACATCTCTGGAACTCGATTCCAGCTGATAGTACATATCGGTCATCTCTAAACAAATTTAAACTATATTTATTATAACTATATTTAACTATATTTCGTAGACTACTCTTACACTACGCGTATCAAGAATGATTTGTCCACGTCAATTGCGTCGAAACTGTAATATCTATATCCGATTTATTTAATCTTAAATCTTTATAATTAATTGGCGTGATAATGTAAGAAAATCGTACAATATGATATAAATTAAAAAACCGTGAAAAACGCACGAGTTATAAAAATTGTACATCAATGTACTGTATAATTCTTCTAAAATGCCTACTAAAATTTATTGCATTAAAAAAATCTCATTATAAAATTCTATACTTTTAATCTTCTCAATGTGTTTAATTACAAGCTGACTGTGAATTACAATCTGCAAATTGAGGAAAGCACTACATTATCACTTTTCTTATCCTTCCTAGAAACAGCAGTAATCCATTAAAAAAAAACAAAAAAAATCTATACCGCTTTAGTAAGAATCACACGTGAAAGCTACACGCAAGCGTACACACGATAGAGTCTGAGCTAAAGAGGAGGAAGAAGGAGAGATCGCGAGTCCGGCGCGACCGACAAAGGGAATAAGAAATGCAGCCGAATGATTTCGGCTGAGTGAAAGAGAGAAGCCCAGATTATATGTATATATATATATCCTTTCGTTCCTTTTTGCCCCCATCTCATTCTCTTTTCCTTTCCTTTACTCTGCCTCCCTTTTGTTCTCATTCTTCGTACGTACATACATTGTCGTCGCGCGGACGTTGCGGTAGCACACGGTGGGAAAATTAGATGATTGGGCGCGTGCGGTTTTTTAGCTGATAGGAAGAGCGTAAATGGATGTAGGATGTGTGTTGAGAGTGGTTTGTAAATTGAAAGATGCGTTTGAACTTTATATACTGAAGGTTTAGGATGATTATTTAATGATTAATTAATCTTTTTTTTTACGTATACGTATTTGTGGTTTGTACGATTTCTCATTTGTTGAATTGACTGTGCACCCTTCTTTACCGGCTGATTAAAATTAATAAAACCATTCATTTATTCAGACAAATTACATCTATTTCAAAGGTTGATAATTTCTTTTCTTTTCTAACACTTTTACAATTTTATTGCTTAAGGCAAAGCTTCGTGAACAAGACCGTCGGTAAAACAGGCTACTCGCATTACTATCAATTTTGAAAACGCTCTTAGTTGAAGATCTATTTCCGAAACCAAACAATTTCACAAGACACCTACTCACGCAATAACCAGCCTCATCAACCAACGTTCGCTAGCGTTAATCAAAACCCATACACACGTATACAACAGCAGCGAAATAACGAAGTATATACATCAGCGCAAAAACGATGCTCAGGCATATCCATCTATCTATACAACCAGCCACACGCGTATGCCTAATTACCTATTATCATTAATTGTTTCGCGGCAGGGAGCTGTTAAGCCTTCCTGCAATTACGCACTGAGGCCGTCGCGCAATCGCGCACCTATATATATACCCACAGGCCTCGCCGCTCCGTTTCTTCGTCTTCTTTATACACACACTCTCTCTCTATATCCTCCGCCTCTTCCTCTCGCGCGCTCCGCGGGCGTTTAGAATCAAATTAGCCGGCTCGTTCTCACTCGCTCGAGCGGAGAATACGCGCCGGGCAATTAAAATATTTCGCGTGAGTATAAAGGAGAGCCCGCTCAGCAGCTGTGGACGGGGGAAAAAAAAGGAGGGAGCCCGAGAAGAGAGCCGGTATAGAGCGATCTCTTACGTATGGCGTTACGGTTTCCGCGCTCTTCATCATCTTTCCCTGGGTCTCGGCGTTTTTTTTTCTCTTCGCTGAAAGTTGGGTCCTATCGACAAGAACAATTGCGCG
>JAPYZA010001698.1:2753-54256 GCA_030522685.1 Eupelmus azureus
TGTGTGTTTGGTGGACCTTGGCCGGACGGTCGGGGCGATATTTTGCGGTTTGGTCGGACTTTTCGGAAGTGCGAAAATAGATAATGCCCGGATGATTTCATTTATTCGTGAGGGGAGTGACGGCAGGTATAGGGGAGGACTGTGGTCTTTGCGGGAAGGATGGATACGCGGCGCACGTGCGGGATGGAGAATTTTTAATGTGACGGAAGGGTGTTAGAAGTTCGTAATTCACGCAGTCGAGTTGAGTAGGTGGGCTGCTGAGAAATAGTTTTCTTGAAGGACTGGTGCATAATGAATCGCCAAGGATACCCTTTTAATAAAGTGAAATTAAAATACATGAACCTTTGATACAACTCCGCTGTCGTGAGGAGTTGAGAACATTTTTTTTGTAGAAAGAATATTAGAATAGAAAAATAATTTAAAACGTAATTTGAAAACTTCAAGAGGTATCAAGAAAATGTACAGTCATTTTATAAATAATTAAAAAATAAAAATTGCTAAAAAATTGCAATGTTTATTAAAATTAATAAAAGTCTTAACAATAGCTCTACTAAAATTAAAGCAACGAAAGAACGCACAAATGAACGGCGCCGTTAATAGTCATCGACCTTTGCGTGCCCGCGGCCGACCTTGCTTATTAATGACGTATAACATTTTGAATGAAAGCTTCGCGAGCGGTCATGCATAATTTTCCTCGACGCACTCCTTAACGCTGTTCGCTTCCGGTAAAATGCATACCACAGCACACCGCTTCTCTCCCCGGGAAAATACTTCTTACAACGGCTGGCTCATAATTAAAATACGAGAAAAAAGGAAGAGGGAAAAAAAGCTCCGGGATTGATGCAATTTTATTGCGGTTTACACGTAGTGTCAAGGACGCTTGGGGAGCGGAAAATGCGATAGAGTGAGAGGAGAGGAAAGCGCGGCGTTACTTTTTCATATAGCGCGAGCACTCATGAATATTTCATGCAAATCTTAGGCTTTGAGTTTTCGCTAAGCGACATTACCTTCTCTCAGAAGGAATTTTTAATGCATATTATATGAAGGTAATAACCGAAGTCTTTTATCTTTGGTGAAAGCGAGGTAATTAGGATTCTCTTAGATGTTTTACAATATTCTTTTGAACTAATTATTTTCTGTCGCATTGTCACTATTTATCAGCTGAGAAAAGAGATTCAACGAGTTTAGTTAAGAAGTTTTTAAATACTTAATTAGTCTTAATTGAGCGTTCCGAAGAAGTTAGCAAAGAACCAGTTGATCATTCAAGAACATTTTAAAAATAGATATATAATTTGTGCAAACATTTGAATAAAAAAAGTTTTCTAATTAAGAATCCACTCATCTTACTTTCGTAAAATATGTATCAAAATTGAAATTTTATTTACAGACAATACAGTTGACCAAAACCATTTTTATTTTGATTTCACCGAACGTCCACCGCGAGTGCTCGTAATACTTAATCTCACTGGCACCCAGTGCCGCAATTGGACACCCACCCTACCGTACCGTGAAAATTCGATGCATACATTCCTCGTCCGTAGGCGAATTCTAATTACCTCAATATTATAGAATAATTATCGTAAACAACAGCGGCGAGGAGTTCTAAAACGCAGCGGGCTTTAAAGTTTCGCGACGCGCCCCCGCGATTTTCAAGAGCGCGAACATAACTACACATTGCTTCCGCTTTTAATTATGAATTCCCCGGTGCTCCTGTTGGCTTACTACAAGCACGCTGCAAGGGCCAATTTGCAAGTTTAGAATTGATTATTCAGCCGGCGACATTTTATTGTGCAAAGGTATATGTATGAGCGGGGACGTGTAGGTGGTGCGTTAAATTATGGGAGTTGGCACCGTTGTTACGAAATAGCGCGCGCATATACTACATAAAAACGGAGCTGCGTGACTGGAATGAGAATTTTTTTTGTTGTACGTTCTCTTTTGAGTTAGATTGCGGTTTGAAAAATCAGGATTATTCAGCGGCAGAGAGGTGGGTGAGGAAAATCAAGTGTGGTGAATTTCAAATAGTGAATAATTTGAGGACTTGCGCTGAAGGGGCTCGTGATTGCGAATTAGTTTTATCTTGAATATTTTTAGAGTGTTTATTGTTGAATTATGGCGGTAGCGTACATTATTTGAATTCCTTGGTGCAATATTCCGTTTTATTCAACTTTATATCGAGCGTTTATTTTAAAACTGCTGTAAAGCGATTCTCCATGCATCACGAAATCCGAACGTTTTTTCCCAATATTTGAATACCGAAAGTTAAAATTATTCCGATCTCTTCCCGGGGGACTTCCACCCTAGCACGTACCAATCATGCGTTAGAACGAACCGAGTTAACTTCTAATTCGCTATTTATACCACGAATATTCTACATATCACCGTCGCCGCGCCCGCAATAATTTTCCCGTAAAATTCCCCTCAATCATTTCAATCTGCGAAAATCCCCGCCGAAAAAAAACCAACCCACGAGATACGCGATCTCAGCAGCTGCTCCGGCCGTTACCCGGTCAAAGTTATTCCGCGCGCCGGGAGGACCGAAAGGATCTACCTCGGCAAAAAACCAGACGCCCAAACCCAACCTTCCTCTAAAGCAACGTACCTTCGCGAGAAGCCAAAAAAAGTAACGTTATTACCATGCCCGGGCCTTTCCTTTTCGCGCGTGCAGACGGCGCCGGGGTCAAGGACAACATAGATCCAGAAATTCGCGACAAAGTCCGCTTCTGCACGCGCGCTACTTCCGTAGGTGCGATAATATGGGGCGTGGGTGGGCGTATTGCGCTCCAGAGACCGATTGTATGTCGAGCTTTGAAGGGGGGAAGCTAGCGGGGGTAGATGAAGATGCAAAGCACGCGGGTGATTGCGCTCGTTGTCGATGGCTTTCCTCTTGCAGTGGATGCGCGTGTGGTGTATTCGTGTGAGAGGCAGGGGATTCCGATTCGCTTGTTGTAGGATTTGTTATCTTGTAGGTTTGGCGCCGAGGAAAATATTTTCACGCCGGGATTTAGATGAAGATGTGCGAGAGCAGTAGGTGCGCGTAAAAACGTTAAGGTTTGGATGAAGGTGGGGTGGAACAATGTTTCCTTTTACCAAGCTGTGTTTGCGGATTAATTTGAGGAGAAAGGTAAAGTGTGTAAGCTGAATTGTAAATTTACGCTTTCTTGTATTAGAGTTTAGAAGTTGGGACAAACATGGTTAAATTTTCAGAAATACGAAAACTACGTTTGGTTAAAGAGATCGTTTATCGTTAAAAATTCATTATGAACAATACAAGGTACGTGTCTAAATGACTGTGGATGCAACTACGGATTAAGCAAGCGAAAAGATTAACTTTGTTAAAAAAAAAAACGAGCAAAGTACGTGTTTCAATTAATTCTAGTTATGAGAAAATACGTCTTTCGTTGCATTAAAATCCTGCTAACAAGGACAAACACAGCCTTCACCTGCTCCGTCAATTGGATTAGCCAACGTGTAAATTAGCGCGCTGTTTCCCTTTCCTCCCTGAACTTGACATCCGTAACTACTGAATCTAGCATGAGATGAAATTATTGCGAAAGGAACGGTAGTCAGAAACAATGTACAATTTAACGAATCGATTTGTCGCCAGTACACTGCAAAAAAGTTGATAATGAATTCGTTAAGAAAATGGAAAACCTGTCAATACTCTCGTTTGTTTGTTCAATCGGCTGGAATACGTTGCGATAAACTCGTGAAAAACTAGTGCATTAATAAATAATGCGCGCATGGTTTAGCTGTTATTCTGAGCTTGACGTTTAGTGATTGTCCGATCAGTTGATAATCGAATTTTACACCAGAATAATATTTTATCGCATTGAGAGGGCGTTGGTTAAGGTCAAAAGTTCATATTATATGATGCAACCATTAATAATCGAACTATTACGACTGAGCGGATTAATTTTTGGAACATGTTTTTTTCTCTTTAATTTTTTTCTTTTAACTGGAAAATGTTAGAAATTCAAATATTACATCGGAATAATCTTCTGCATTACACGTGGAGTATGCATTACAGAAGGTCAGAAGTTCATTGCACAAATCCATCGATCAATATAGTGATATATTTGACATAGAATTATTTATTCAACTTCCTGATTGAAATTATTATATTTAAAATTACTTAAAACAGTAAATCAGCAACTACAAATTTTAAGATTATGTATATTTATCTATATTTTTTAAAAAGTATTCTCACAAAAGTTTTAAGTCATAAATTAAAATTTACAGCACTTTTCATCAACGATTCCTTTCTGTATGTAAATTACTCACGTTTAAAGGAAATCACCTTTCACTATAAAACGAAATTTTTTCCAAGGGAAGCTAATTTTTTTTCTATGTAAATATTAGCATGAAAATGTATTCTTTAAGAGAAAAAAAATGTATTTCCAAGCAGAATTTTAGTCCTGAAGAAATATCATAGTGTGCTAATTACTATAAAAGAAAAAAGAAATGCAGATAAGCTTATATATTATTTAATTTATACTTTCTTAATAGAAAAAATAGGAAAAGCGATTAGGTATTATAATTTAAAAATTTTTCGCTTGTATCGGTAAAATATAAAAGTTACTGTAAATTTACTAAAAGATCTTAAAATATATTATCAGGGAAATTATTAATTGTTGATATATTTATTTTTTTATTACATACCTGGATAAATTTTAAAAAGTTTTTTTTTAGATAAATAAGAATTTTTATGATTACATGATATTTTGTATTAGTCAATATTGTATCTTTTATTCAACAATTTATGTATGAAATTGAGTCTCTCTACCCCTCCACACAATTTTTCATCGAATAATATTGACGATATATTAACAATGAAATTAACATTGTATCAGTGGATTTACTCGCCTGTAATATAATACGATTAATCAAATTAAATATCAATATTTATAATTCTATTTATAACAATTTATAAATAGAATTATAAAACTATATCAAAATTAACAGCTTGGTTCGGAGTAGATCAATAAATTCATATTTATATGAATCATTTATCGATATAGAATTATAAAACATTCAAACTGTAAATATCACAAATTGTATAGAAATCCTAAAGCGTTCCCAGAGCGTTATTACGTCCGAAATTCGATACTTCACCAACAGTCGTAAAACTCGTTCCCCATTCAAACGGTTAACAAAATTTCGACTAAAAATTAGGTGTATCCATCAATCTCATAGTCGACAAAATCAAATCGAACAACCCATCCATTTTCATAAAAAGAAAAAATACAAATGCTAAAAATATCCCAAACAAAAAGAATCTGCGCATATTTACGTCAAAATAAAAGCTAAACTAATAATACATAGTGCTTCCGTAAACATACACATCGAATTTGCGTGAACGCCCGCAGCGCGTCGCTATTATCAACTTTGCTTGAGGTAGGAATGAAAGGGAAAAAACCCCGGGTAGGTGTAATCAAGAGGGGCTTAATTTAGGAGAGTTACAGAGGGGAATTTTATTATATGATGTTGAGGTTTTCCGAGAGACGACGGAATTATTTGTTTGGGTGAATGGCAAGGTCGGCCGTGAGCATTGTTTTTATTGTAAAACATAAACTTACGCGTGAGAGGGCTGAGCTTGTAAGGAAAAAGTTGGATTACAGGCTATTTTTAGTTCGTTTCAGCGAGACGCAATGAATGAATTTACGCGAACGGACTTTATGTTTTTTCCTTTTTATTTTTGGAAGGTTATCCTTGAATAATAAACTGTATTACACTTCAAACAGAATTGAATTTCAGTGATTTCATCGCGAATCCCCGAGCTTTCGGAAAAATTTATTTATTCACTAAAGCTGATTTGCAAGACAAATAGCCCCGGTGAAAAAGAGATGTTCATTTGCACGAACTAAGCTCTTGTGTCAATGCAATTGAAGTACTTTGGAAGCAGGGGACCGCCGCCGCTGATTCAACAAAAGTAACTTCAGTTCGCCAGCCAACAGAAGTATTCCGTTACTATACTTTCGCTCTGTCAACTTAGTTCAAATCCCCGCGAGAATGAGCCAGATACGAGATTGTACTACTATCCTATTTATTCCGCATTCAAGATGATGTAAATAAACTTTTTGCGATGAAAAAGCACGTATTCGATTACGCGACGAATTACTGAGCGCATTTCATTCTTTGTGGTTGGCAGTTGCAAGATTTTCTTGTTGATTGAGGATGATAACAGTAATGCTTTTATTATTAATAATTATATTATTCAAATATCTTGAAAATATGATTTATTTTATTATTAAAAAATGATTTTTATGACAAGATGAAGAGAGAAATATTTTAAAAGTAGAATTGTTTAACTAAACATTATTTTAAATGATTATATTAATTCTTGATAAAAAGTGACCACAACAAAATACTAAATTATTAATTCAAAAGAACTCGATGTACTAATATACGTTACACATCATAAAGCTAAAAGTGACAATTACTGAAAATCAATACCAAAACCGAGTCCAACTCTACTTCCTCCTATATCGACCATTCCAGAGACGCTTCCTCGCCTTAATCACGAACTTGGCACTACTCCGGCCAAGTAAAACAAAAAGGAGGAAAAAGCTCAATCGAAGCGCGATAAAGCGAAAAAAACGAGCGGCAGAATCTAAGAGATCGATGCCGCGAAAAGGTTTTCCGAAAAAAAATCTAGTCGGCGGCGAAGAGGAGGCACGGTCCCGGAAATCCGCGGGAAAGGTCGCTTTGCCAAAGTGCTCCTAGAGGGCGGCTATAGCCCAGGAAGTGACTCCTGGGAACGAGAAAGGGAGAGGGATAGGAGACACGGCACTAGAATGCAAATGAACACTCCCTTGAATTTTCGGTAGTTTTTTTCGATGAGGTCGGGTTTATGGGTGTCCTCTCTCTCTCACGGGCGCGAAAACGGTAATCGAACTGCATAAAACTCGCATGGACAAGTTAAAGCCGCGTTTTATATGCGGGCCATTTGAAATTTCTGCGAGTGAGATGTACGAAAATGGTTCTTTAATTTCATCGATTTAAATGCATAAGTTTTGGAGATTCATAAGCGCTGCACTTTTTCTGCGAGAGAAAAAAAGCTCTTGCAGCATTAATCAGGAAGCGCGAGAGACATCGAATATGGGCTCGAGTTAGTTCAGAGTGTTTACGTAAGGAGAACTTGCCAAACGTCGTTCAATTTAACGAACAAACAGTGTTAGCCTGATTTAGTTATAGTCGTCCCGACATTTTGGCTCATTCAAACTTGATGGGTTGAAACACGAATTTTCGGAGAATAGACGTTAATGTGCAGAGCTACGCCTCTGCTAACTAAAGGCTTTTCGAAATTTCCGACCTTCGCGAAGACAAAGGATTTTCTTGTATTTACAAAGTTATCACATTCGCAGAAGGACTTTGTTTTGTTTCCGTATCGCTCTTAAACATCAATGTATAACAAAAAACTTTCAAGCAAGAAGAAATAAAAAGATTTAGTCCAGTTTTCAGAAGCTCTTACGTAATACTAACAAGCCGGTCTGTGTATGAAAAGGAAGGACCTTCCACAGAATCTTCTTATTAATTTATTGGGCACGCTCAATACACCCTCGATATCCGATACTTGAAAATTTTAATGACTCAAACAAGTAGTAAATAACCTCGAACCCTAAGCACCAGGGATTCAGCCGAGCTTCTCTGACTGTCCTTCTGAAAGGACGACGAAGAAGAAGAATATATACACCTATAAGTCATACAATCCAGTGCGCACTCGAATCGCAATAGGCGCATGAAATTAAAATTATTCTGGAACGAGGCCAAGACGGATCGGCGGCCCTAGTTAGTAGGATATCGCGCGACGATGTCGTAAAGTGGACGGGGCTTGTATTGAGTTTACGAGATCTAATTTATAGGGGAGAATCATTTTTTTTTCGCCTCCTTGGTTATTTCATCTCGCTGGAATCTTCGTGGGAGGTATTCGCCTGTGCGCGACTGCTGCCAAATTCGCATTGGTCTAGATGTAATGACACTAATTCGCCGCTAAGCTTTCGAGCGTGAATAGCTCTTTTTTTGTGAACCTAATGGTAATATAGTTTTATTAAAGAAATTCCTCTTTTACACTAGAGAATCTTTTTTTTAAAAGTATTTTACAATTCTCGTTTATGTGACAGTACAGAATTACAAATAATGAAACAATTAACGTGGAAAAAAATCATCAATTTCTTTATATCTCTATTATACCGCAACATCCTACATTCCACGCGCTCGCAAAGTCCCCCACTAAATTTGATACTTTGTCTTATAAAGATTTACCAAACGGCAGCCGCAACGCTTCCATCGTCCACGGGTCAACGTCGTAATACAGCATATACTTCGAAAAATAAAATCCGGCCTCGCTGCAACCGTAAATAACCGTAAGACCCATACGAGTAATTTATAACGGCAAGCCCGTGTGAGCACTCATCCTTTTCCATTCGAGAGATACGATTTCAAATACAAAGGCGCACCGGCGCACATATCGGCCAAGAAGAAAAGAAGAAGAGCGAGAGAGGAAGTTCCTCTTCAACGCCGGGCGAAGAAAAGGAAAGAAAAGAGGATAACGTCCAAGTTTAATGGAGTGTCTTTTCGCCTGCGCTCGTTGTAACGACCGAGCGGGGACCTCGACGTCGTGGGGCTATTGGTTTTGTCGGTATAACGTTTCTTTACGGGCGCCAGGTGCCGCGAGATTAAAGGCTTTTTACTACGAGCGCGCGCGCGCGCGCGTGGCCGTTCGTAAACCAAATTAGATCTGGCACGAGGAGGAGAGAAAACACCTGAGTCTCTCTTTTCCTCCTCTGCCTTCGTCCTTTTGCGCGTACAGCGACTGCGTTAAGTGCAGAGAGTAGGGAGAGGGAATTTATGAGTTTTATGGGTTGCGAGAGAGAGAAATTTTCGAGTTCTTCGATTATATAATTTTTGCCGGTCTCCTTGCGTGGAAAGTTTTTCATTTCGAAAATTTCGAGCATTAAAAACTTCGGGGCTTTAAAGTCCGAGGTTCGCGCGATAATGTTGAGAGTAGTTTAAGAGAGTGGGCGGAGCGTGTGAGTAGGGCTCTGGTCGAACAATTTTCTATGAATAATGCAGGAAATCGGCGAAAGTTGAAACATTTTATCGCATTTAAAACTTGATAAGCGGAGCGCACTTATTCTTCCCCCCGGCCGATCTTCAATAACTGCGCGACTGCCGTGTGCTTTATAAAAATATTCATGCAAAAAAGCGGCCATATTAATCCCCCCGCATTTTATCATAAATAATTGAAATTCCTCGCCCCCCGTCCGTATAATATCCGTCGGGAAAAAAGGAAAATGCCATTTACAGATACCGCGCGCTCTGCAGCCAGATGCCTCGCCGATAATCGATAATCGAGCTCGGAACAATAAAGAACAGAGCCGAAAGAGCTTAATACCGTCTCGAAATAACCGCTCCTCCTCCTTCGCCCACGACGTACATCTAAACCCGCAACCTTCGGCCCGCACACGAGAGGACAGCTCGCCACGCTCTCCTGTGTGCATACAGCCCGGCAAGCAAAGCGAAATTTGATAGTTTCGTAACTGCAGCCGCCGCGCAGCCTCGTCCATTGTCAAGGTTCTGGGCTTATACTACACGTCCAGCCAGTGGACACACAAAGCTGACGTATACAGCGACGCTCAATTAACGCCGATGATCATCGGCCTTTGTCGATCGATCGGGGCTCGCCTAATGAACGGAACTTCCCGTGTATATACGTGTGTGCGAGAGGGAGGGAAGATTTGGAGGCGACGTTTAACGAGCGACTTCCATTAGGCTGGCTGCTAATGGTCTCTCTTGCTGGGCGTCTTTTGGGAGCGGCTAAGTCGAAGGCATCGCCGTGGACCGCAAATGCCAGCCGCACGGGGGCGGAGAGGTGGAATTTGTCGCGTGCCGAGCGAGCGCCGAAGCGTTTTCCTGTTGTACACGGGAAAGTTTTTGAAGCGAGATTTACGCTGATAAGTTTGGGCTAATGGAACGCTTGTTTCGCCTTACACGTCTTCGCGATAAAGTCGCTAGCTTGGATTCACCGAAAAATAGGTGGATTTAGTTTTCAGCGTGTGGAATTCGAATCTGTCCTGGAAACGTGCGGTCATAAAATATACGTATATGGAACTAGTGAATTGTTTAACACGTGCCTCTTGTAGAACCAAAATTTCAGCATCTTAAAAAAAAATTCAACATCTTCAACAAAAAAAAAAAAAAACAAAAGTAACTGCCAACCCTCCATCATGCCAGCTTCATCCCTCACGGCAAGCTCATCCCTCTCCATCCCCGCTAAATCAACGACACCGTCTGCTCGAGACTTTATCGGCCCCGGGGTTTGCGCCCGTGGCCGGAAAGGAGACACCGCGCGGGCGCACGCACCCGGATGATCGTTTGTTTCCTGTCTCGCCGCAGC
Source organism: Eupelmus azureus (assembly GCA_030522685.1). Classification (NCBI taxonomy): domain Eukaryota; kingdom Metazoa; phylum Arthropoda; class Insecta; order Hymenoptera; family Eupelmidae; genus Eupelmus; species Eupelmus azureus. Next base: position 13,153 of record JAPYZA010001698.1, read on the forward strand.
GCCGCTATAATACCCCTCGTTATAACGCGCGGATTTATCGCCTTGCCGCTTGATTGGCACGTGTCTCTCGTTACCCGCTCTCGAGCGCCGGATGAAACATTTTGGTAAACTTGTCAGAGATGGCCTGGTGCTTGGAAATAATTAGCGGTGCTTTAGAATCAACGGGGGGAGAGGTGATGATCTTTCGGGGTTTATTATCGGCGATGCGACGGGTCAGGAGGAACGAGGAGGTCGTTGTGGTGGCGTTGGCTTTACGAGCGGTGCTGGGGACGATTAGCTGTATGAACGGGAGTTTTAGAGTGGCTTTTGCCAGCGCGTTATGAATGCGTTTAATGAGCGTATAAAGCGAGCGATCGTTACGCGAGGCGATAAAAACATCTTTGGTATAAAGCGGACTTGGACCCGCGTCTCTATTCTCGCGGGGGGTGTATGTTTCCGGGATGACGGCTGGACGTTTAATTTTTCTAAACGCGTAATAAAAAGGGAGCTGGGTATGGTTTACGGGCGGGATGGAAATATATATTCTTTAAAATTGCACATATACAAATATTTTCTAATTTTATGGCGAGGTATAAAAGGTAAGCTCTTTTTTATTGCCATTTCCGCGTCCATCGTTACCCGGTGACTTTATAGAACGCGGGGAATGAAATTTATGCATTCGCTTGCAGTTTATGCAAAGTTTCCGTTCTGTCGGCTCGATCGGCACTTTTTGTTGATTAATGGTTAATACGTCGAATTGAATATTTAGCGAATTAGAGCAGGCCTCGAGCAAACGGAATTTATGAATGACCGACTAAAATGAAAATTTTTTTATCAATCGCTTTTTTGTCCATCCACGAAAAATTGGATTTAAAAATGAAAAATTCGCGCGCACTACGAAAATTATTTTCTCTCTCCAACATAACGAGACACACACGCGATTATCTCTTCCGAACCGGACAGAAACGGATTTCCTTTGTGCCTTCGAATCACTTGAATAAACTCGATCGTTAAAAAAAGCGCAATCTCTCTTTCCTTTGCTCCCGTCGTCCGTGTTATTTCAAAAAGCGCTACGGGCTCCTCTAGCGACACAAACGCAGCCAACGGGCGGGAGAGAGGAACAGGCTGGTAGAGAAACAATAATAAAAAGACATAAAGTCAATTGGACGGAGCCGAGCGGAACGAGCAGTCTTTTAAAATAAAAATCAATAAAACGCGATCGAGGGGGGAGGGGCGTTGGATAAAACGGCTCGACTTATGGCACGGCCAAGGAAAACTGTGATAAAACCGAGGCAGTCCGAGAGAGCGCGCAAAAAAGAGGAGGAGGAGCGCGCTTATACACATCATCAGCCGGAAAAAGAGAAGACCTTGGGAGAGGCTCTCGAGCGATAAGGCAAATACTAAGCTTTGCTGGACCTCAGCTCTCATCTGTCGCTTTATAAAAAAATGAAGAAACTGTCGAGTGTTTTTTTGCGAGGGTTAATTCTCGGTCGAGAGTGAGAGAAGATTACGCGATCGTCGGGGATTCAATTTTTATCGTTGCACTTTCTTTAAGCGCGCTAAAGTCGGATAAACAGCCGCAGCTGTGTGAGCTCAGCGGGAAAATGGAAAAAAGGGTTGAGTGGAGTGGCGAGCGGCTGTATGATAATTGGCGGGATTTTAGGCTGGGATGGGAAATATTAGCGAGGATTTTTTATATTTGCAAGCTTCATCAGCAGTTTGTAATTATTAGTGTGTAATTGCGATTTATGCTCGGCTGGGGGCGTTTAACATTTGACGTATTATTGCGTAATATATTAATTTGGATTTTAGTTCTTCGCTGTGTTATCTTGATTTATATATGAAATAAAAATGTGTTCGCGTTAAATCTTGAAAATTTTTAAAATGTGTATGCTTTTTTATGATACGATGTACTTTGCTATATAGGATGACTTATTATAATTACTGTACGCATGAAAATTTTTGAAATAATATTTTTTGAAACATGAAAAAATTTATCAGCATTTTTCCAGTAGAAATAATTGGCACTCAAGCCTGAAAAAATTTAAGCATTTTTAAAGTATTTTTGCCAACCCAGAAATTCAAGTATTAAAAAAGATATAAAAATTTGGGCATTTTACACACACCCAAAGCACTCTAAAAATTCTCAAAGTACCCAACGAATTCTGCCGTCCACATCTAAAATCCGCGTTACACTTTGCGAGCATTAATCAAATCCCACACCGGCGATAAAAATAAAACGATTCCCCGGAATCTTATCGCATCAGCCTAAATCCACGTTAAAACTCAATCCCCGCTGAATCGCTGCATCGTCGTGCTCTCTCTTCCGAGAATAAAATCCCAATAACGCGCATTATATCTCATGGCATGCGCAGAAGACGCGCGTTCTCTCTTTCCGCGTATTTTCCGAGAAAACGCTATTCGCTCCAAGGTGATGCCTCGCCAAGTGCAGCTCCCCCCAAACGCGACGAAGACGCGATGAATATAAGGAGAGAAATAGGAAGCGGACGGTCTGCGCATCGCCCACGGCTTTCTCATTTTTCACTTCGAGTTGAGGAAAGCGAGAAAGAGAGAGGCGTGCGCTTATCCCACACATATGCGATAAACCGCATAGGGAAGGCTCAATGCCGCGCGTTGTTCGGAGCTTTATCAGACTGGGTAGAAAGCCTTTCCGCGGGTTGTTGGTTTAAGTAAATCACTTTTTATTTCTCGAGATTGCATTTTTTTTATAATTGCGATGATGAAACGAAAATAAGCGTAAGTATGTAAAATTAGTTTTGACAGTATAAAGATATTAGACTTTTCTAGAGTATTCAAGTAAATTGTTATTACTTTATAAATAAATTTTAAGCATAGATAATGTTTTCATAATAGGAATTTACATAGAGTTGTAATATTCAGTAGATCATTAACTAATATTTTGCTCTTTGCATAAACAATACTCACTTACTAAAATATTCATTCCACATCCTAAACAAATATCGGTAATTTTAAAACTAGCTTTATAAACACGTTCCCACAGCCTCCTCCCCACAATAACAATCCTTAAAAAAAAGTGTCCTTGCAAAAAAAACCCAGTATGAAAATACGCTTGCTTGTTTCCCGCTTGAAAGGGAGCCCCTTAATTTTACGAGGAACTTCCATCCTGCGGGCCTCGGGCAAAAAAGCTCTACCCGCAGGACACGCGTACAGTTTTTCCTTCTCTCTCTCTCTCTCTCTCTCTCTCTCTCTCTCTCTCTCTCTCTTCGTCAGCCCGGAGCACACAAGAAAGCTCGCCTAGGAGACAGAGATGAAAAGCTGGCTCCGGGCGTAAGCTCGGGCTGCGCCGCATTGCCTGCCGCAATGACCCAGTCTATGACGATGCACCTTGCTCGCCTCACCAACTTTATGCTTACCGAGACGGTGCGGGCTTTTTTTCCCCACCCCTCGGACGTCGCAGCCCCGCTGCGAGCCTGCCAAAAAAAGGGCCAACGAACTTTATTGCAAAGGGACGGCGCCGCCAAAACAATTTTTACTTGGCTCGCTGAGTAGTCGTTTTGCGATGCTTTTCTTTTACCGTGGCTCCGATTTACAGTGATTCGGAGGAGGGCGGACTGGAATTGCCGGAGTTCGAGAGATAAATTTGCGCTTGGCTTGGTTAAAGCGATTCTCGGTTGGTTTTGGATTTGCGACGGACGCGTTTCGAAATTCTTTGCGATGTGAATAAAGTTGAATAAGAGTCGAGCGTAAAATATGTGTTGTTATCAGCTGTGCTTGTTACTTCATTTTTAGTAGAAAATATTTATTACTTACTGTGAACATAAAAACGTGACGGTTTCCCTTAAAAGTAGCACCAATCACTGATATAAGAAAAACAAACGAAACGAAACGGCTTTGAAACTTTCCCAATCTCGATATTCCCAAAGCTGAGAAGCCAAAAGCAAAAAATTTTATCCTCTACTGTCGCGACGAAAATCCACGATATTTACGCGTAGATCAAGGACGTCGCGTTTCAAAAATGACATTGATACACCTCTGTAACTCATCTTTATCAGAAACTAAAAACGAACGAACTTTTTCAATCTCTTTCTTTTTCGCACAAAGCTCGCGTACGACTATGTGTCCACTTCAGAAAGTGCGTACTGCTATTCATATGAGCGAGCGTTGGAAATGCATCCTCGAGAACTTGGATGATTTGTCTGTGTAATTTGCGCGAGGAAGCAAGTACAGGACTGGCCCTTATATTTGCATGACAAAATATGGGTGCATTTTGCTAAAAGATATGTTTTCCATTTACGTTTTGATGATTAATTTTTTGCGACGAAAAGAGGTTTATGACTTTTAGATCTACGGGAGAATTGGACTCTTAGAATAAGTAGTTTTGGAAATGTTGATCTAGCTGCATTTGTTTGTTAATTGTAGAATTTTTTAGGTTTTGTAAGCTATTGATTGGATTATTTGGAAAATCGAAAGATGGAATTTACAGACATAATAGTACTTTGAACGAATGCTCAATTATAAAACATAATGTTTGAATTTATTTCTGATTTTATCAAAATTATTAAGTCTAAAATGTAAATTAATAAAACATCAATTTATTCAAAATTAACAAAAAGTAAAACTTTACAAAATTCATCTTTAAAATCATTATTAAAAGCTTTTAGTCGTGAATCTTTAGAAAGTTACTCAATTTTTAATAACAGCTACCTATATTTTATACAGCAACTTTATAAGATTGTTTTAAAAATTTCATGAATTTTGTCCACGACTTACGATAAGCTTTACATTGCAATATTTATCAAATCTTAACTCTCCCGATCTTAAATTAATTATAGAACAATTTTCTAGATACGATTAAGAACTGCACACTGCACCATTATTTTGTTCAATTTTGCATAAAATATTAAGCAAACTAATAGATTGTGTCTCCTTCTCCATTGGAAATGCATAACCTGCAGTTCATAAATAAATTAACCTCTAATCAAACTGTTCAAACAAACGAAGCCATGCAATTTTCAGTAGATACATCCGCGATATGGTCAGACATGACATTTTTGCCCCCTCCACCAATGCAAACGTGAACCTCGAATTAAAAGAATCGGACCTCCACAACAAGAATGAATCAATTTCATTTATCTTTCTCCTCTCTCCCAACGTAATCTCCACCCCCCTCCTCGCTACCCCAGTCGAGCCCCATCCATTAACTGTCCTTGCGCGCCTCGAATTCGCAATTGCATTCCCAACGTGGCTCCTTAATTTCCGCGCCAGCAATCGGGAAAAGGTGGAAGCTCTCAATTAAATATCCCCCCATTCGAAACGTCGCCGTGTATATAATCACTCTAGCTGGCTGGCTGGCGCGTGACAACAAAGGCCACGAGAGCTCGGCGATGATCGAAAGTGCAGCAGCACACGTAACGGCCCCGCCTCCCTCTGACCTTGACGAAAATCCGGGAATCCTGCGCGCGCTGCTCCTACGGGGGCTGCTGCAGCAGTAGAGAGAGAGAGCGAGCGAGCTCGCGAGAGCCTGAAGGTCGCGACGGACACGAGCGTTTCGTGGCCCGATGAGAGAGAAGGGGCGGAGCGCGCGAGAGAGCCGGCGAGAATGCTGATGAGATTGGCCGCGATATAACGGATGGACGGGGTAATGAATTTCGGACTCGTTAAGCTGCGAGGTTAGGGGAAAATTTGTTTACTTTTTTGAGCGAGGAATGCAGCTGGGCTTGGATAACGATGAGCGCGTGGGATTTTTTTTTCAAGCGGAAGGTTGATGCGCAGTTTGTTGGATTACCGTGGAAAACGTGTCAAAAAGTATTTTTAATATAGTAATAGCTGGAATTAATCTTTAACTTCTTCAGCAGTGCAAAATTTATTTTAACTGACAGCTACGGTCAAGAGCTTTTCACCGAGATAAAAATTATCAAGTTACGATACATAACTGAGCTTTTAATTAAATTTCCACGAATCTCCGAAACGAAAGCCCCAAAGCCGTTTTTCAAAGCCGCAGAGTATTCTCCAAAATAAAAAAAGCACTTTTTAAACTGTATCCTCAAACAACAAACCCTCTTTCAACGTAACGCCCAAGCCCCATTCATCAAGGAGCTGCAAGCCAACTAAAGCTTTGCGCGATTCCAGGCCAGAGCTTCGAAGGAGATACGCTCGAGTATCCCCCGGTAATCCGAGTACGACACGAGGCGCTCTTACATGTATTCTCTTCGTCCGACAGCAGGCTTTAATTCACTTTCCCGTTGACGGGCGCGTCGTGCTGCTGCAGGCTTCGAGAAGACGAGAGGCGCACACTGGATTTCCCGGACGTCGTGGAGTGGACTCGACTTTGCTTTGAAAGTCGCGATTATTTTCCGATCGAAGTCACACAGGGGTGGTTTTAACAGTTTTCGATGGTGCTTTGGGCTTAAGCGGTTTCGATTGGCGCAAACGTTTGAGATGAATAATTTAAGGCGGTGGTAATGGATATTGGGTAAAGTGCAAAATTAAAAAAGTGAAATGTCGCGTGGAGTTCTTTTGATGTTTAAGAGCTGGTTTTTCGTTGCTTTTAGTAAGTATAAGCGCTTGGGGAATGGAGGACTGCAAATGACGTTACATTAATTAATTCTTCTTTGCGATATACGACATGAATTCTAGGTGAATATGTTGCCAAGACTTACGTGACGAGGCAGAGTTATTATAGTAATCATTTCTTTGACTCACCTGCAACACAAAATAAAAATAAATTATTAGATACGTTAATGTAGAGAAGTATTATAAACATTTTTAAAGTTTTAATATTTGAATAATTATTATTAATTATAAATTAATTTGTAATTAAAATGAAAGTATTATAAAGGTATATAAAAAGATAACATAATAAGCAGAAAAGTTTAAATGAAATATTTTAAACTTTTAATTTAAATTTTGATAAATAATAAAAATTGTAATATCAGTATTTTTTTTAATTTTATTTTTATAGTATAATAATTAAAAATACTGAAATTACAAAATTCTTTGTTTCACGCTTGGAACGAAATCCGATTTACCTCCATATTTTTACGTTAAGCCGATAAAATATTTCATAAAATTTTGCTGGGAGCAAGTATTTAAATAAAAAACGAAAAATTCTATTTTAAATCTCACAAAGCTAGTTTTTACACTCTCTTGAACTAAGTTTGTTAAGAAAATACCATTTGATTACTCGATCAAAAAGTACAATGGAAAATCAACCGCGGGGAAGAATTTCTCAAAACTATTTGATGTACGCAGAGGAATTCCGAAAATGCCACTGAGGTAGCAAAAAGTTCACATATGCGAAAGTTTCTAGGATAAGAGAGAAGCTAAATAAATAACCCGGATAAGATTCTGAACTATCAGTCTCAGACTCGTCTGAGAAGCAAGAGATGCGAGAAATGTAAAATTGATGGATATCGATCACTAAAAACAAACTATATTCGCTAATGCTTCTAAAAGTGTCGAGAGAAAGCGACGTGATGAAAAAGAGTTGATGCAATCAGTAAAAGACTCGATCTGAAGAAGATGGAGAAATAGAGCTGAAATCGATGTAGGAAGTTAAGAATTTTATGGTTATAATATCTAGCCAGAAACTCTTCTCAAGTACGATTATTTTCATAGTTTCATTGAAAATCTTAATTACTCTGTAGAATAAAAAACATAGTGAGCAAATTATACTGAACTTACGATGTAATACAGACTGTAATTAAATTGCTTAATACTATCGAGTCTTATTATTTTTAGACTTATTATCAAAAATAAAGTAGGAAGCCTGCTGACAACTTAAAAAACTAAACGACATAAAAATCTCAGTAGTTTACTGTCTGTAACAGTGGTCATTCTCTACATACTTTCGTTAAAATAAAAGTTTCTTGGTTTTTATAAAATCCTATTGCCGAACAAACAAAATCAAAACTCCTACAAAAAAAAATATTTTCGACAACGACTGAATCCTCGCAATCATATAACAAAGTTACGGCTCTCCCGAAACAATCGAGCAGCTTTTTCCAGCATCGCTACACCACACCAACGGCGCAACAAACGGCCCGGACGAATCAGCGAAAAGATGCACCCCATTGTTATGCTAACTAAGCGAAAGCTGGGGAAGGGTAGCGCGGCGGGCCTAGGCCGATCGATCGAGCGCGCATAAACTTCCTCGACTGCTCATTAAAGTTCGCTAACGAAACTTAAGTATTTGCGCCGCCGGCGCGAACTTCGGGACAGCGTATAACGATCCTATCGACGCTGCTGCGGTGAGCGTGTTCGTCTGGGGCTGTATATATGAAGGCTATCCTTCAAAGAGAGCGAGGAATAAACTTCGGGCAAGGTTGCGCTGTGTATTGCTGTGTGCGCATGGAGCGTTGTAAATAAGATTCGGAGTGGCTGAGTTTGAGGATCGTTGAGAAAAGAGATAGTTGAGTTTTGAGGAGGCTGCAGTCTTCGTTTGCTGATTTCGAGGAGCGTGATTATAGCTGGAGGATGAGGGGGAGAGGGGGGGGGTTGTTTAAGTTTATATGCTTTTTCTGTTTTATTGGTTTTGAAAAGTTTAATTTGTAATGTTGAAAGTTGTACTTGGAAAAGTACAAGTCGCTGCTGTTATCTGGGTGTTTGATTTTCACAAACTGAAAGATATGTTTGATTCTGGATAGTGAAATAAATACAAAACTGCATTTTAGGTGATATTTTTAGATTCTTTTAATTCAAAGCAATAAGAACGTATCCTAGTCAAGTAAGACTTGCAGAATATTTAAGCACTTATAAAACATAATGCCTTCTATAAATAACTTGCTACTTTAACTGAGAGTAGTTTATTCGACAAAGGATGAGGAGTCACTCAAATTACAACGAACTTCACACTAATTGAAGTGCAAAGTTGGTGCGGAGCGCGTCGCAAGTAAATCAAGAAATTCGAGTTTCCATACTCGGATTATGGATGTGAAGCAGTTAACAAGGAACTTTCATCTATAAATTTAAATAACGCAACTATCCTTCTTAAAGACATAAATGTCTCAAAATTTTCCAACTCGATTCAAAAAGACCTTAACATTATCAACACCCAACCAATTCATATTTCCCCAAAAGATACCTTCATCCCTTTAATCAATCTCAAACCTCAACACCACCGCCAAAACGCGCATCAGCCCAGGCTTTGCGCTGTCCTTCTCCACCTCCGAATTAACAACTAACTCCTCGGCAACCTCGAATTAATCGCCGGCCCTCGATTATCATAGCAATCCCTGCGTGGTAGCCCGCACGCGCGACCCTAAATCGCGCAACTCGCCACGCGCACTCGGCCGTAATTACATACACATACACAGAGATGAGAGCTCCCGGACTCTCGGCTTAATTGCGAGAGGCGACGTCGTCGTGTTATTTCGTCGGCGAGGTGGGGATGCGGAAATGACAGAGGGGGGGGGGGGGGGGGAAACGGACCAGCGCCCCCCCCGGGCGCGGCAGGGCGCCGTATGGTATGCAGCGGATCCGCCCTTGCGCTGGAGTAATTCGCGGGCTGAGGTGGCAGCGGTTTTCTTGGGGGGGATTTTCTTTGAGCTTTGAAGGACGTGTACGGGCGATCGAATGCCGCTGGGGCTTTGAGATGGAGTTGAATTTCGAGAATTCTGGTAGGTGTTGAGGTGGTGTCGTATTGTTTTTTTGTTTTGCGGAAAGATGGGTTGTTGAAATTGTTTTGAGATTCAATACTGTATCACATACTTAATGAATACAAAATTTTTATAATACTATTTAAATAGTACGTCATCGTACCTGAGCGAAATCAATATTCTACGTAAATATATAAACTACAAACAAAAAACCACTTTTATTATATATAGACGTCCATCCTCTTCGTATGCAAAAGTCTTCGCTTTTTAATAATATATCGCTTTTACCAATGCCCACACAACTTTCCCATCTCCATTCTATAAATAATTCTTTCAGCTCTATCGCTCTTAAAATAAAGTCAAGAGAATTATTTATAGAAGGAATTCATACAAGAAAAAACCTATCCCCCGCCACAAAGGCATTTCTTAATCAAAATTCATTCTCCCAACGAGCGCGGCCGCAGCTCGCTCGCCGGTGTACATAATTCACATTCAGAGTGACAAACAGCTCGGCCGCACTTTCAGCGCGCTAAATTAAATTAAAATGAACTTTTCAAGCCGAATTACCAGCGAGAGAGCCGGACCAACGCCTTAATCTCGCCCCTTTCCCAGGGCTGCGCCAAAAGACCTTGACATTCCCGTGCAGGACGAGCTCTAAACCAGCCGGCGGATCAAATCTCTCTCTTCCTCTCCCAGCGCGTTTATGCGCGAAACTTTCGGGCCAAGGGATTCCTGTGAATGCATCGCGGCGCTGGCAGCCTCGTGAATGGAATAATGCCGCGGTTACGGCTTCGAGACGCTGAATAGCGGCCGCAGAGAGTTGCGGCGATGTGTGCGAGCGACGTGGGCTCTTTCCTGCGCGGCTCTCCTCTCTTGCTCCTCTCCGCTCGCAACGCTGAGTTTGTTTGCCGCGCGGCGTCTTAAAGCGCGCCGGATTTAAGGTGAGACTCGAGGAGAGGACTTGAATTTGTAGAGGCGAGCTGCCTCGTAATGACGTTTGAGGCTGCAGCGGTTGCTCTCGCTGGCTTTTCGCGAGTAATTCCGCGTTAGTTTGGGCGAATATTTAGTTTCGCTTTTTGCGCTAGGAACAATTAACAATTGGAAAGTTTTGGCGGTGGCACGAAAGTTTAATTTTGATGTTTGTTTAAATGATTGATACTCCAACTTACTGTCGAGTTAATGTAAATGAAGGCTGCTTCGTTGCAAAAAGTTAGGGAAAAATAAAAAGCGCGTCCATTAAAAATGATAAATTATTCGCCCGAAGCCGGGAAGGTCGAACGAGTCAAAACTTTTCGCTTTGAGTCCGCGGCCGGGGCAAAAGCGCGAATTCGCGCGCGCGGCGCTTCTTAAATAAACAAAGGCGGCGATTAATTATTCCGCGATACACACTTTAATCCAGCGAAATTCCACATAATTGAGCGCGCATTTACTTATCGCACTTTAATGCAGCCGGCGGCCAGAGCGCGGCCAAAGAGAAATAGGGTTTGCGGATGCAAATTTCATCCGGCATAAAAGCAATAACGAAGCTCAAAGCGAGAATTTCAGCGCGGTGTGACCGACGCGAGTCTAGCGGGATTCGATGGTCCGGTTATTAAAGTTCGAGGTTTTTTTTGCGGAATGGGAATGTTTGCTTTTTGCAATTTTTTTTCTCGGAAATCTCATTTTGACGTTGAAAGTCATTCTCGAAAATCATAAATCCTTTCATTAAAAGCCATCGTTATTCTAAAATTCAGCTGTATGTACACGAAGCTATTCCCCATAGAAACGTATTCCTCTGAATAGCTTCAAAAAATTCAAAATCTAAATTCATCTCGGCTAATGAGTGAGCGCGCGTTCCCGAAACTTGGTATTCGGACAAATTCGTCCTCTGATCCGACATTCCCATTCAGCATACCAAACCGAGCTCGGGAAATTGAAAACCTCCATCTTTCGCGTGCAGCAAAGGAGAGCGAATTCAGAGCATCTGAAAAGTTGCGGTTGCAAACGTGTATGCTGTGAAGCTCTACAGTCATTCTGGCATATAGCGTCGAATAGTTCGAGTGTTCGGGGCGGGGTCCGCTCGGTTAACGAACGCAAGTCCAATTAGAGAGATTTAATATGTACCGCGTGTCTGGTGGGAGCGCTGCGCGTATCGAGCCGGAAGAGACGGTTAATTGATTTGTAGAGAATTTGCGGGCAGGTCTTTGATGTTTGATAATCAGTTTATAGACGTTTAGCAAAGGAGGTTGGTATTTAACTGATATGGATTTTTGGAAGGGATTATGTATCAAAGGAGGGCAGTGAAATGAATTTTGAGAGAAATTTTGAAATGCGAAATATGGTTATGGTAACTAATGTAAATATTTATTTTGTAGTAGTTGTTTAATATATGTATATATATTATTTAAGGCGCTAAGAAGCCAAGCGGTATAAGTGATTTTTCGTACATATTTTTTTAAATGATTTGTAATTAATTTCAAAACTAAGCTAACATTATAATAATTATATTATCTCTCTACTATCAATTAAAACGAAAATTTATTAAACAAAGAGATACTAAATATTTTTAAAGCTTCATTCAATTAAGGCTGAAAATAATGTTTTTGAAATGTTACTTATACCTCTTGTCTTCTCATCGTTTCATTTACGTTTTAACAGAAAGTAATTATTTTTAAATTATTTTAAATTTTGTTTCAAATTTAAATTATGAAAGTCTTTTTGAATAGTGAAAAATATGTGTCCACACCAGCTTAAGCAAATAAATGAGAAAATTTTTAGATGACTTTTTAATTACAAACTAATTTTAAAATTTTTTGTAACATTTTATGGACTTAGAATTATTTTATCTACCAAAATTCAGTTTTTTATTTAGTGAAATAAGTCATAGTTCAAAAAACATTTTTTGATAAAAGCTTTTGTTACTTCACTAACAAAGGTTCACGTGAAATATTTGTTAAGTTTGACATAACAATTGTTGCTCATGTAAACTAATTCTATTTGAAATTTTATTTTTTAATTATCAACTTTTTTAATTAAATAGTTGTTTACGGAATGTAATAAAGTATAAAAACTAATTCGGTCTAATACAAATCTCTCTAATAAAGGTAAATGAAATATTTAATAAATTATAGAATCAAATTTCTAATGTTAAGAAACAGTAATCGCCTTTAGTAAAGTCATCATATTTAGTTAAAAAACCCCTATCAAAGAAAATTTTTTTAATGTAAAAAGAATATTGAGTTTCGTCAGAAACAGATTCTATACTTAATAGATACTTATAAAAAAGATGCTAAAGCAAACTATAATCATATTTATCAAGGAATTTTGTTATTCTGCGAATGGTTTTATTTATCCTTTGAAAAATGCACATTAAAATAATAACTTTAAAAAATTTTATATTCCTTACGAATTTTCAGAAATGCTTTGAAGTAAAAAACCAAGAATAAAAATTAAATAAACGTCTGACCATATCCAACCAAGATCTACTTGATTAAAGGAATGCTAGGAAAATCTATTATTTAAATTTTTAATTTTCTTATAATTTAAAAAAGATAAATTACTCATATAAGCAATATTTTCTTCACATAAAAATATTTAAAATCTTAAGTTTTAAAAATCAAAAATACGATACTTAAGTTTTGTAAACTACTCCGAAATACTCTAGTGGGATACGTATATTCTAAATAAAATTCAAAACTCGACTATAAACTGGCTCGTCATGCTGCGCGTATTTTCGCTAAACAAATCTTTCCAAGAATCACCGAAGAACGAGTGCCGGCTCTCTATTAGATTAAAGCGAGAGAAAAACAAGGGAGAAAAGAAAATCCGAGTTTTCAGTTGCACGCGGCTCCAATCAATCTGCGCCTCGTAATTCTGTGCACTCTGTGCTTTTTCGTTAAATATTTTCTTCCTGCGCTCTACATCCCAACTTTTATGAAGCATCGTTAGATTAAAATGTGAAAAAGTGAGAAGATTCTTCGTCAGTGTTTTTATTTAGGAGAAAGTTTATGTTAATAATAAAGGATATCAATTTGCGTGTTGTGGATGTTTTAAAAGTTAGCAGCTTTTTTGGTAATATATTTCTTAATATTTACATTACATCTATAAATACCACAAAGTATATTTCTAATTACTCTTATATTTGCTCAAATGTTTCATTAGAATCAAAGTTTTTTTTTTTTAATTTTATTCTACCTTGATCAAATATGGATCTTTCACGCGAACACCATGTTACTCTTAGATTTGTTTGCAATCATTGCCATTCCAGGAAATCTACAATTGATGTTTGCGTACAGCTGAATACGCTAGTGCACACTGGGACGCATGAGAGAAAAAAATTAAAGGGATGCGGAAAACGGAAATGTAGTAATAAAACGTGTTGGACCGTGAAAAATTGCAATCTATGAATTGTGGCAACCAAATTTCTTTCGCAGCAATAAGAACTGAATTTATTAGTTGTCATTAAGTATGTTTTTATGGGTGTTAATAAATTGTTGTTAAGATTTATTAGTATCATTACGTTTTCTGGCATACATTTATTGTGATCCAAAATTGGGTGCTTTAAGTTATCATAATAAAACTTAAAAATTCACGAGAATTTGAATCCTACTATAAATTTCAACTTTAGGTTTTCCATCAAATTTTTTGTGCATCTAACAATAAAAACCACAGCTCCGTAAAACTAACTCAATCCTCTACCACTAATTCCATCCTAAGAAAACAAAAACAAAAACAAAGCAATAAACACCTTTCACACCAGAAACCATCCACTAGTCGCTCGCTAATTTTTCTTCTCATACTACAATCCCGCTCTCCCGAAGCCCGGCCGTAGCTGCAATCAGCGTCGCGCTCGCGCGTGGGCGATAGCCATTCGCTTTCTCTCCCCGACTCTCGCCTGTGGGGAATTACAGGAACGTTTTCCTCTTTTGCTTGCTCGCTTTCTCTCCTCCACCCCTTTCCCCATGATAGCCTTCGAGCGAGGGAGGGACAAAGTCGTGCGCGGCACGCAGGCAAAATTTTCCTCGCGCGATGTTTTGCCGCGCGGGCATGCGCCTTTTTGCGGGGGAGGGGTCGGTTTTAGCGGAGGAGGAAGAAGCAAGGGTTTTGGGTAATTTATTGCGCGCGGGTACTTTTTTAATTCTGCTGCCGGGCGGACCTTGAGATTTTTTTTCTAGTTGGGAGGATTTCTTTCTTTTGTAGTTGCAGGGATTTGTGCACGGGATTTGCAGGGAAATGGTATGCTTTTTGGGGGTTTGAATTTTAGTGTGTACTTTTTGATAAAATAGTTAAATCAAAAGCATCTACTATCAAATCTGGGCGAGATATTTTCAATTTTTTGTATTTGGCAGTATTTTTACAGTTATTGGCGTGAGTAGCAATGAAATGCAGGATTTTCCGTTTCAAGATTTCAGCACTTTAAGAATCTGCATAAAGAAGAACATCAATGCTTTATCGTAATTTAGTGTTTTGTAAATGCATTTTTGCAATAATTTTCAAGTTTTCGATTTTATATTTTTCTTAAAAATTGTCTCGTCTAGTATTTCTCTCTCATCATTGAAGTCAATTCCCTTTATATCAAATATCAGCTTTATATATTATTTTAAAAAAAGATGCAACTACAATTTTTATTCATTATGAACAATGATGTATGATCTGAGACTTTTTTCGAATGACCTGTTTCTGCTTACAGTACATCTTTCAGGAACGTTTGTGTATCCGGATATGTGGAACTTCAGTAGCCTTATTACTTATACTGGCCTCTTTTAATCGAATTATTAGGATATTTTAAATTCTTAAATATACGTTCTTTAAAACACGACACAAAAGTGTCACACTTGCCTTTATATCAACTTTTGGCATATTTCCATATACATAATTTAAAAAAACATTAGTCATACCAACGAATTTATTAGAATACGAATTGAGATTGATTATCATCGTCTATCAAGATTAACGGCAATTCGCTCTCTTTGCGATCTAGATGAAAACTTATTTTGTAAACTGTCCAATCGAATTTATAATTACTGCTCGTTTTAATATATGCTTTTTTTTGTATGTGCAAAAAAATAGTTGCCGCATATTTTATAACTTAAATTTTAGGTGGCATTTAGATAAAAATTCATACTATTTCTACCAAAGAGTAGATGTAAACTCACCAAAACAAAGAGAAAAAGAGAGATCTCGTATGGCTCATCTGTCGTTATGATTTATCGTTCTGGTATAACACCGGTTGATTGGAGAGACATGAAATGCGAACTGCAGGCGCGGTGAGCCGCACGACATAAACGAAAAAACAAGAGAGAAATACGGCGAATACCAATTTATGTGCATTATCGAAGACTGGCAGGCTTTTCTCTATTTTGAAATTGATTCTTACCTATGATTTGGTGCTCCTTAATTTTTAAAATAGAAACTTCTTTCCGCATGTCAATATACATGAACGATTGCATTTGAATGAAAAAACGAAAAATTTTGAAGTAATGATTGTTGGAACAATATAATTTAGTGATTTGGCTTGCGGTTTAGCAGGAAAAAAAACGGAAAAATAAAACCCATAAAACGTGCCGCTTTTTTTCTTTTAATTAAAAAAAACCACAGGTTACGTAGTTTAATTAAAATCGCTCAAATATGCTCACACATTAATCCCACGTAGAGATCATCAAGAACGGCAAACCGCAATAAAGTAAACTTTTCCATTTGATCTCGAATTAATAATGAAAGAGCAAATTGTTATAACGAATAAAATCCCGCACCACCCACACGACGTACGTTCATTCATACACCTACGAAAAATATCCGCAGGGCTTCAAATTTGAAAAATTTAAAGAGCAATCGAGCTGAATGGTTGATCCGGGACGTAGTGAGAAATTCACGCTCGCGGGAATTCCGGCGCCGCGTGTGTAGGCGAAGGGTACACTTTGGAATGGAACGACACGGGTAGTGATAGATCCCGGTTCAGCACGATATCTTTTTTTCGTAAAAGAGGCTCTATGCGTGCGTATGTTTTCAGCTAACTGCTTTGTGAATCAAATGAGGGAAAACCTTCGCAGATGACGTCACTTTGGGACACATTGGCCGAGATATGATTTACCGATTCCGGACGTAAGAGTGTAGAGTTAAAATGTTTTCCGACGGGCCGCGATAAATTTTCTTTTAAAATTCTTTTTAGCGTTAGTCATAGATTATGGACAAAGAGGTTGTCCAAACGTATGGAAAAGTTAAAGCACGACTAAATTGTTTAATGCAATGATTTTAATCTAAAATCAATATTTAATCATACTTCTCACACAATTTTAATAAACCACGCTTAACAATACCTCAAATCCAACAGCCAAAAACTTTACTAACCAAAAGTGAGCCAGTCACTTAAAATCATTATTATTCATATAATCACATACGCCACCCATGCTCTGAAACGATTTCAATTTAGCCTTCCAACACCGGCACTCGAAAACACGGCATCCGTTTCAGGGTTGTATCCTTGCCTTGCGGTTTGTGCAGCAGCGGCAGCCTCTAAGATGCAGCAACAGCTGCTTGCACATGTTCGCCCGGGCGCTGGTAGATTAAATCTAATTTCCTTCCCGAGACCATTTACGCGCCCACGCCCAGTCGTTATGAGCGAGCGCAGCGTGTATATAGCCGTCCGCCCGCGCGGAGGCCATTTCTACGTACGTATGCACGCGGGAATATCCGCCGAGCTGACTTGGCCGGGCGAAAATTTCAGATTTGGTTTAAAAGCGAGTTTAACGGTTAATGAGGTGCGCTGGATGCTCGAGCTAAAAAAACGCGTCACATGAAAAAGTCACGCGTGTTCGTGAAAAAGAGGGCCGAGTAGTGATCAATCTGAAACTGTCTTGCCTAACTCGGATGTTACTACTTATTTATCTCCTGCCTATACTTTTCAAATAAATCCAATAACAAATATTCCCTTTGTCACCCTTTCAAAATATTTCAAACTACACATCGACTCGACGCGTATAGCTACATTTCGCAAAACTGTCAGCAGTTCAAAGTAGACGTTGCATCAACATGGATCAGTCCGCGTATACGAGTATACACATAACCGTAAAGCTCGAAACGCTCGCGCGAGCGCGCGCTTGGACTACGGAGTAAATCTCGCCTATGTTTGCGAGCCGTGTAGGCGCCGGATATGGCCGATGTCCCGCGTGCGGCCCCTTGAATATGCGCGAACATGCGGATATGCAAATTCGATCTCCGCGCTCTGCGACTGGGGGGAATGAGAGAGACGGAGCGAAGTGTCGGGAATACATGAACAATTTATCGCCGAGACGAGGAGATTTGTAGTGCCGAGCGAGAGTGTAAAATGAAGAATCGGTGTTATGGGAGGGTTGGTGGATGGAGAATTGCGGGGAAATGCGTTTTTTTAGTGGCGCGTGAGGTAATTTTGAGATTTTTATAGGATGGTGTTGCAGGGGTTGTTTATAGAGGTGTGCTCAATTTTCTCGCTTGCGTCAGAGGCGGTTTTTAATAAGGGCAGGTGTAATTTTGGTTTCAAGGAAAATTCAATCACGCTAAGTGGATTTCTACTCGAGTTCAAAATCGGGATACTTTACGTGAAACTCGCTAGTTTTTGGGGTACAAAACGAGTGTTTGAAAGACTAAAACGTATTGATTTTCTTTAGTCAGGCTGAATAAAAAATGCGTGGTGGAATTTCCAGAGTACTTTAAATATGCAGTTTGAACTTTACGAAGTACAGTTTCATTGAGTCGAAGTTACAGAGAAGGATGCATGTTACTTCAGATCCAATGAAATTCAATAAACTTAAGTGCATTTGAAATTGAAGTTTCTTTTTTTTTTATTATGTACGGATAGTGCTAAAAAGCTATAGCAAAAGTTATGTTTTTATACTTTATAAGTTGAATTGGTACAAAAATTAATACAAGAAAATATTTTAAATAGACAAAATTAAAAATTACAGGTTAGATTTATAAAAGAGAGAAAGAACAATAGCTAATTTATGAAAAGATTTTGACTCTTCTTTTCAAAAAAGCTATAAAGTTTCTTATTTGAATTCACACTATTAAATCTCATATATAAAACAGGAGAAATATGAATCATGAATAATTTTGTAGAATAAGCTTTCGAAATCCTCTTACGATGTTATTAGAATTAAAATCTGAAAATGTTAGTAACGATTTACCATAAAATCAAATAAAATACCAAAATACCATACATTTTTCTCCGTACCCACTCCAGCTCATAATTTATAAACTAAATAATACCTATCGCATACTCTGCATATTCCCAATACTAATTTCCAATAAAAATAAAAAAAAAAAATCCGCAGCGATTCTACTGTGCGGAAGCTGCTCTTCTCTCCAAGGCTATCCGCGATGCGCCAAAACTTTAGCCCGCGGAAATTTGCCAGCCCATAACTCCGAAGCGCTCATAAGCCAAACTAGATTCGAAATCCCCGGACCAATGCGGCGCTGGCTTTGAATTATACGTGCAGTTAGGATTAAAATACGCGCCTGTCGAAGAGTTCGTTCTCGCTCATCGATAACCGAAAACGACTGCATGCAGGCGAGGGTCCATCGATCCGCCAAAGAGCCGAGCTTATGAGTGAATTGGCCGAGAGAGATGAGGATTTAATTATATCGCTAACCTTTTGCCTACAATGGCACTTACAGCGAGGCCTCGTATAAAACGGGCGCCAATTTAATTTCTCTATTAGCCGTTCGTGTATCGCTTAATTATTATTTGACTGCTGCGCGCGCTGTGTGAGCCCCTGCGCGAAGGGGATCTCATTAATTTTAATGAATGCGACGTACGGACGGAATGAGGAGGGCAGTTTTGCGAATTCTAATTAGAAATTTATTAGTGGCGCGAGTGACGTGTGACTGGAATAATGTTTTTGGATTTTGCGGCTGTGTGGGTGAACTTTTGATAGGATTGAAATGCACAAAAGGAGATTATTAATTTAAAAATTTATTTCTAATTAATATGAATTGGTAGATAAAGTTTGCTTCAAGGTTGTTCAATATTAAGTTATTTATTTGATAAGATAATCCGAGCGTAGTAGACAAAGATTGATTTAGTACATTTCGTGCACAGATGTGAAATGTATTTACATTGACAGATATTTATTTGTATCGACAAATTTTTTGCAAAGGAAAAATATTGAATGACACGATATTTTAACAGTCATTATTTGAAGAGTGATATCTATATTTGAAATCCTTTTTCAAAGCAATTGCAATTATAATAATATGTATGCTTGAATAATTATTTTAAATGTAATAATTATTATCTAAGGATTAAAAAGAACTCACGTACATGTGGAAAAAGGTAATGTACCATAAAACTTAGCGTATTTAAAAATTTTCATTAGTACCAAATAAATAATTTCTTCTATTTTTTATATTCTAAGGTGTGCAAAACTCCTTGTTAAATAAAACCTTTGACTACCTTCCATTTCTATACATATCATAAACAACGTACTTTAAGCACAATAGCAACGCTTCTACGACGCACTTGAAAATGACGAACGTCCACCATAAAGCTTTCCAAAACTCCATCCACGCATCCCATGCTCCATTCCATTTGTATCTCGCATAAACACACCGCGACACTAGACTCCTAACGCACCCCCCACCCATCCCCCTTGGGTAAAACACGGGCACCCGGGGCTCGTAAATAAACGGCCGCCCCCGTCGGAAAAAGGCAAAGCCCGACAATGATATCCACGCTCGTGTACACACGGTTTTACGTACCGGCTTTCAATGGCGGCAGGGGATGAATGGATCGAGGTCAGCGGCTGCTATGCACTGCGCGCTGTCCGGCGCAGATACGCAAGCGAGGCCGGTTCGACGCCGCGGGCGGCTTGGCCTCGAAGCTTACGTATGCTATGTTATCTCTCTCGTTCTCTCTCTCGCTCGACGCCCCTTTACGGTTGGTGCCTTCGCTTTATAGGCTGAGGAGAGCCGACGGCTTCTTCGTCGTACTACTCGCCTGCTTCTTTTTTGGGGACAGGCTGTTATGTGCTTTACGTAAGAGAGCAGGAAGGTTCAGTTCTGTATTTACGTTTTTTCGGGAGGATTGCCGGAAAGCTAGGTGGTTGTTTTGCTTTGAGGTTTCGAGGCGAGAGATGGGGATTCAATTTTTCGATATTGTGGTGGAAGATTGCTTCAGGAAGAAAGTGCTGTTGGTGGGCTTTGAGAATGTTTTATGACTTTTGACATAAATTATATTGGAGAAGTTTAATACTTTTGTTTTGAATAAGGAGAAAATGAATTGTTGAATTAGCCAAGGATGTAACGATAAATATTTTAGTAGTAAACTACCAAATTTTTTCGAGAAAAAATGTTTATCGTTTTATTTGAAGATGAAGCTTTTTATTAAATTTACTGTGTTTCGTCGCAGGTTATTAATATTTCAGAGAGTAGGTGTCGCTTCTATTTATGTGCGCTTTTTTCATTTTGATAAATCTTTTCAACCATGCAAAATTCTTGTTTGGATGTGTTCTCGCATCAGAATAAAATGTTTCATCTGGTGTATGCATTATACTTGATGTATTCTGGAGAAACAAATTTAACTTCCCTTTACATTACAAATTTTCAAATGTTCACCGGTCAATCAATAAAATTTTAAGCTGTCAATAACAATTGAATTTTCGTCAGTATAAACTTCAACGATAATGTATAAAATCGAAAACCTATTTGAACAAAAATTTTAATACCGGATTTTCGACAGGCGAAATTTATCTAAAAGACCTTACTCAAGCCCAGCCTTGACAAAACACGAGCCCCAAAAGCCATCCAAAAACTCAGCGAGCATGCGCGCAAAACGTCGACGACAAACGCGCGCTCGCGAGTCCTTCGTTTTTCTCTCGCGCGCATCCGAAAAATAACCGGAAAAGGGGACAAGGATAGACCCATAGCCTCGCGGAAATTGCGCGTGTGTGTCTGCCACTGCCGAAAAACCTTTTCTCCTGACCTTTTTTTTTACTTTTGCACATATTTTAACTCTTGACTCTGTATGTAACCACTGTATTCACAGAGTAACCGTGAGCGACGAGTATAATCCTAGCAATATCTTCACAGACCAGAGAGAGAGAGAGAGAGTTGATAATCAGCGCTAATTAACGCAGTAATAATTCAATTGGCGCTGAAGATACAGCGTAGTACCGACGAGAGAGCCCTGAATATTATAGTCGGGAGGGAGGACGGATATTAGCGCCGGAGCGAAATTGATTAGCTAATATGCGAGCGCTAGTGTGCGGCATAAATTGATGAAGTAAACAGCGTATATGGAAATCAATGCTGACGATTGTTCACTGCGGCTGTAAGTTTGTAGGTATGCGCGGTGCTTTGTGGAGGGATTAATGGAATTTCACGTGGTTTGTGATAGATTGTAGACTTGGATTAGCCAACATTGTTGCGGTATATTGTTGCAATATTGCGTAAAGATGGTTTTTAAAAGGAATAGCCGAATTTTTTTAACGTCAAAATTCGAATAATATAATAAACGATAGGAGCTTTTTAGGGATGTATTCTTTTGTAAGTAAGTTGAGAAGTTGTATCTTATGGAGTTGAAAATAGAAATTGAAATATGATACTTAATATAATTACAACTTTTTCTTTCAGAAAGTAAATGAAACCTAAGAGAGCCATTGAGTGCTGTAATACCATTACGTCGATGTGGCAACATAATATCACTCGCACTTTTTTCTACCTTTACTTTCCATTATAATATCAGATAAAAAAAATCATTCGACGCACAAAATAAATAATTTCAGACACTTTTTTCGTGAGCTTTTTTCACAATTCAGAAAGTGGTTCACAGTAAATCCTTTAATGCACCCGCCGACATACTTTATTCATTCCCCGAGCTCCATCGCAAATCCAACCAGCGCGTATTTATATCCTTCATCCTTTCCACGCGCGGGCCTTAAAACCGGTGATGCGTTTTTTCCGCGTAACGCTAGCGTTCGCTCTTCGCGCGGGCCAAGCGAGTGCATAAAACAAGGTCAGGAGTCTGCAGCAAGTATATATCGCGTTTACTCTGCTCTCTCAATCTCCGAGGTTTACAATGCCGCGTGGCAGGGGTGGCCGATCCACTGTGCAAAAGCCCATAAAGACTTTCAATCCGGCCAGTAGATCCTGTAGAAAAAAGAGAGCAAAGGGTAAATTCGTTTTCCGAGGGAAGAACAAAAGGAGAGAAGAACTTTCAGCGAGATCAAATACGCGACGCGCGTGTAGTGCTGGGTAAAAGGTTGGAGTTTAACGATCAACGGAATTTGTGCTTCATGACTACTAATGATTTTACAGGAGAATTCATGTTTCGCTGGAAGGGACGTGCTGTTGAATTTTCGTTTGGATATTTTTCTTTTTAAAAAAATATAGAGTTTTTCTATGATTTTTGTTTGCTTTCATGTTCCGTGGAAGATTCAAACATAGGATTCTAGTCATCTCAAATCCAATTCCACAGAATAAACTGCTTTTTTTTTTATTAAAAATCTTTTAAGGGAGGTAACAAAAATTCAATTCTCTTCGCTACTTCACGATAAAAGGTGCAATCTTGCTTAAAAATCTCATTCACTTTTACTTCTCAATAGTCAATAGAACCAGCTTCCACTCCGCAATTCTCATTTCATCAAGAGATCCCGTAAACTCTTCCAGCTGCAGCCTTCTCACGCTATCTGTTATCACAAACTCGTGCAAATACAGCAAAAACACGCAAACCATAGCCACGTGGCGATTATAAACGCTGTAGCGCAAATAATCTTGCGTTTCGCTACAAAATTAGGCGAGATTAATAAAGCATGATCGTGTGGGGACGCCTCCGCGTTATAACGATCATGCGCTAGTTTACCCGTGCACCATGAAAGGCAATTTAGTCCGCAGGATGCGGAAGTGTTCCAAACGCTTTTTCGGGTAGGTGTATATATTGACAAAAGGGATGTTTCGGGCTGCTGCCGCTGTTTTCGGGGCTATTGGTTTTAGGAAGCTTATGAAAGTTTTACGTTCCATCTACTGGCCGCGTCCAAATATTGCCGGTGTTAAAGGCTTTTTGTCAGAAGTGGGGTGAGTTTTAATATAACGTCGACTTCAACGGTTTATGATCAGCGAGAGTGTTCTTTATAACCCTGGTTTCTTTAAATCTTTCACCTGTGGTCTCAATGTTACGAAAAAATGGTTGTTTTACGAGGCGTAAACTTTGACGAGCGCTTTTTTGATCACTATAAAACGAAGATCATTTTGGTGAACATTTCTGCAATATTAATTTCGATTATCCGAACCCACGCTAAGCGGTTAAATGTTTACTTACGTATTAACGTGAGGCTATAAT
This sequence comes from Eupelmus azureus, assembly GCA_030522685.1. Lineage (NCBI taxonomy): Eukaryota > Metazoa > Arthropoda > Insecta > Hymenoptera > Eupelmidae > Eupelmus > Eupelmus azureus. Next base: position 37,000 of record JAPYZA010001698.1, read on the forward strand.
GCTAGACACTCCCGTGACGCAACTGAACTAAACGCGCGCTAGGCTGCATCGATTTTTAAATTACCCACTATGCGCGCGCTTGTGGAATGAGTTTCAATTTTTTATTCCGTTCTCTCTCCTGGCGTTGATTAACCGACCGATCGTCATCTCAGTTTCTCGGCAATGTTCGAGCACGAAATGAAAGCGAATATGTATCACACTTCGTGCTCGAACATCACCGGGAACCTGGATTACAGTAGATAGAGAATTGCCAATGTGTTTCTGTCCGTGCTCGACGTTTCTTTTAACTTCGGTATTGAACAGCGACGGAGTAATTCTATTTTCTTCTACAAAGGAAAATGTTTTTCAAATAAACGAAATTTTCTTGTGTTTGCTTGTGTTTCTTTTTGTTGCTATTAACGGAATCAAACGCTTTCCGAATGATCAAAATGACCTTTTTAAAGCTACATAATTTATTCGTAATTTCAATTATTGAATTAACCAAATTTTATTTATTTTCATGAAGTTATGAGTCCAATAAATAAATAAATATAGTTACCTTCATAAATTTGATATTGAAATCGAATGAAAATGTCAAAATGAAAAAGCAAATCCATTCAATACTTTAACTTCAATGCGTAATAAAATATCGTCCATACAAAAGTATTTCACATTTTCGAAATTCAAAAATGATTCGCTCAGCTAAGCGAAACGATATATTGCACAAACTGTAATGCGAAGATGATCTCGAAGCATTTTGTCGTTACGCGAAATACTAGACGATCGGATTATAGATGTTTCTCACATAGTTAGAGAAAATGACGACACGCTCGAGTTCACGTATTTCATCCTGCATGTAATGCACCCTACACTCGACGTTCGATAAGCCGATAAGCCTCGTGCGGATGTGCATTGCAGACGACAATCGAGATATTGCAAGCACTTTTCGAGAACGAAAATCCTGTTTACGAGGTATTTTTTTCAGATACGAGAAGAAATGTCGATTATAATGGAATAACGGAAGTGAAAAAGATGGAATTTTCGTTGCGACCGTTAACTTTGTGTTAATGCGAATACTTCATTATTTATACTACGTTAGGATTCATCGAATCTATACAAAATATCAGAACATAGTGATACGTATATTTTAGTATTGATGAAACCATGTTTTCCATGTTTGTAGAATTAGTTTTGGCTTATCGAAAGATTCATTTTAATGACAATATGTCAATAAGATATACGCATTGAAAGAGAGACAATTTGTATTGTTCAAAAATATGTAAACCTTTTTATAAGTACATTAATCTGCGCAAGCACAGGGTGTAAAAAATATTTTCATTAATTTTCTTCAAACAGGTGACGCTAATGATTTAAAATTTTGTACCGGTATAATCAATAATTCACACTGACGTCAACTCGTTAACTTTCTTCCCCTCCCCTAGCGTAATAACATTAAGCTTGTAGTACAATTGCAATTAGCCTTATCTTGACTCTGCATCGCGCAACGAGAATTTGAGCCGCCCTCTCTGCGTGAAGCGACCAAGCTTATCGCTTATCGACTGAGGAAGTTACCGTTATAGTTGCAGCGCGCGAATCGATGATACGTTTAGCCGTTATTAATCCATTACATACGTTTGGTGTAGATAATAAATAATTTAAGAAATATCGTTATACAATAACTAAATTTTGGGCAATTATTTCTATGATATTATTATGACTTTGAACAATATTATGCATCACTAATAGAGCTTGCACCGATTCTTTAAAAAAACTCTATTCCTTTTAAAAGAAATTTGCGGTATAAAACAGTTGAAGGAATAGCATAACCAGTACATCAAAACACAAAAACAGCATTACGATCCCACAGCGAAGAAACCTACTCAACCTACAACCAAAAAGTCAAATCTCAAAATCCAAAAAAGGACGTTCAAGCTCGAAAATCTAAACCGTTATCGACGGACCTCTACAGCATCCTTTCCCAGTTATCATCGCAGGATATGCTCTCGAAAAGCAGCAGCTGCGACCAGACGGTAGCAGCACCCTCGCCGAATCGATCTCAGCGCAAGCTTGGTATCAGACGTCGGATGGCGCCACTCGAACCTCCGACTCGTGATGCACATGCGAGCTCTTGAGGAACAATCGATTGAACGAGAGAGAAAGGTAGATGGCAGCTGTATATCTTGTAGGCAGTTTAATATTTTATAAAAACGAGGGTAGACATTAAGACCGGGGCTTTAAATCGGCTCGTAATTGAATAATGTGAAAGGTAACCAAGCGGGGTACAGGTAAACTTAAAGAGGTTGGCGTGTGTAGTTTTCGCGGAAGATTGGGCGGTTTTTTTCTGGAAATATAGGGTGTTCTAGAGTTGGGTACTGATTTGGATGAATTCTTTAGGATGTAATTCTGTAGTATGTAGAATTTGCGGAAAACTATAGAGTTATTTTTATTAATAATATATGTTAATAACGATCTGTTGTATTATTGTATATAGTGATATATAATATTTAGATTGTTTTTCATTTAAATTATTAAAAGTCTATTGAAGAACTATTTTTATTGGAATGCAGCAAGTGTGCACATGTGAGTTTAGTGTTTTTAAATTTCATTTGGTACTATTTAGCATAATCCAAAGGCCCTCTCCATTTAGGTCAAGTGATGCGAAATTAAATTCTGTTCTATAGTGGAATGATTTTCTTGTCAATATAGTGAATAGTTTTTCAAGAGTCGTTACCTCCAGAATCGATATTAAATTCTCTTTGAGTCAACAAAATTCTACTCTTAACTTAGATTTTGAGAGGCTTTTTCGTATCGAAATTTTAATCACGAATTGAAAATTAAATCTACTAATTTAAACTATTAAAGAAGTGCAAAAGCTAAATTAAATAGCTTCACTGTGTAAAATGATGTCGGACTTTTTGAGAAAAGTTAATTATACGAAAAAAGTAAAGTGATATTTAGTATGAAAATATTATTAACGCCTTTAAAGTAGTTTTTTATCCAATAATTATTTCAATAATCCTAATGTTAAAGGATATCAAAAAATTATTTATACTTCGTTTATATAAAGTATTCTTAAAAACTTACAAATCTCAAGCCAAAATTATAAGATAGACGTCATCTTAAAAGTGTTTACCTGAAACAGAAAAGAAAAATGAAAATTAAAAACCTGTTTACACACAAGAACAATATCGCTAATCGCTTGAATAACAAAACAAAAGTCTTATCTCGAGCCTTTATGCTCAGAGAGAATGATTTTACCGCGAAAAGACCTGTGCGTCTTAAGGCTATGGCATCTGTCCAAAGTATTCTGGGGTCATGATACAGTTTTAAAGGAGAACTACTAGAGAGTCAGTTATAAGCGAGTGTACTTTCACGTTTAATATAACAAAATAAAAATACTTAATAATTGTAAAACAGTGAATGTTTGTTTTACTTTTAAAATTAAATAAATTTTGAACAGCAAAAATCATAAAAACAAACTTTAATGAAATTTTGATATAGTTCGATGAATTTATTTTACGAACAATAATTAGCTTTTGAAAATCATATAAAAAATTCTAATAAAACTTTTACTGGAGGTAGGAAGAAAGTACGCGCTTTTGCATCTGACGTTGAAATGACGTCCATTGTGATAAAACCCTAAAATAATTAAAAAATTGTAAACGTCCTTTTAAAAAATTTATTTTTTTTTGCCTTTAAGCTAAAATTTTTCTAACGCATACAAAGTTTTAGTATTAATTAAGCTTATTAGATTTTTTTTGAAATATTCGACGAAATAACTGCACTCCAAAATTTGAAATCGTGAAGAAATAATTATTTTTCATCTTGAAATGGAATAGTAATAAAATTTATTTATGTGCAAGTCGAAAAACATTTTTGTTTCAGATATTAGATAAAATACCTTTGCAAGAAGTATTCTTTAAATCTATCTTTAATTCATAAATTGGCAAAATAATTTTGTTGTAATTAATTTCCTAAGTATTTCATCATGTCAAATCTACGATGCCTTTAAAAGATTTTCTAGAATTCATCTAAAGAAGTTTCAACCCTTCAACATCCTTAGTACTTAAAAAGCTGATAATAGCATTCACTTATCCCTCATTGATCCAACGCAATAACCCCAACCGTAAACATTTATCTCATTCCGGGTTATAAAAAATTCTGAAGCCTCTCAAAATAGTCGTGCCCACAACGTCTCCTTAATCGACTTGGAAATGGACTCTTCTCAGCTCCACGAGCCATTCAGATTGAGGTCGCAGATTAAGGATTTTCTCTCGCTTTTGCGCGGATGAAAACCAGTCAAAAGTAGTCGAAACGGCTGAAGGTCAAGCAGCGAGACAGAAAGAGAGCGAGAGAGAAATGTCGCCGGTTCAAATTAGCACCTATACGCGTCACCTTGGAAAAAGGGTACGCGTGCCGGAAATAAGTCGCGCCTGAGAGTACGAGTGGACGTCTGGCTAATCTGCGCCCATTAAGCTCCAATTTCCGCGAGACGCCGGTACGTGATTTTTTGCACGAGCGTGATTGTTAGAGCATCGGTGCACGGTCAGCCTCCAAACTATTGTGCTTGGATCGAACTATAAAGGTATTTCTGTGATGGATGTACTGAAATCTTCAGCGTGGAGACGGATGTTGTGTTTAAAAAAGGGAGCTTAATGTTAACTTGGAAGCTAAGGAATTCAATAGAATTAAATGGGATTAAAATAATTCTATTTTGGAATACGGATTTGTTAGAAATGTTAGTGCTATTTAAAGGATACTTTTTGTCATATTACCGACCGTCTGCTTATTAGTTATTCAAAATTTTCCGTTCAAATCTATATTTTCTGAAATTAGTACAGTATTTAATCAAATTACAGTCAATCACTAAAGCAATCGATGTTAAAAGTTCTTATTATTAATTTATAATAATACACTCTAAACCCAATAGTCTGAAATATGGAAGTAAAAAGTATAAGACCTACATTTTAATCTTTATAAAAGTTTATTCTAATTTTTATTTACTGAATTTAATATCATGAAAATTTATACTGCGTTGGATAAAAAAAATTCTTATAGAAAATAAGTGTAGTATACTAAAATTGAGATAATTAGCTGTATTATAAATATAAGTAAATATTTGCATATAGTACTACTTACATTTTAAACATCAAAATAATTCTTAAGTATTGATATTGCTGGAATAGTATTATAATATGGTATTATTCTACAATATTGATACAATATTGTTACAATATTCCTACAATATTACTACAATATTGTTGCAATATTCCTACAATATTACTACAATATTGTTACAATATTCCTACAATATTACTACAATATTGGTAGAATATTAGTACAATATAACTACAATATTGACATAATATTATTACAATATTTAAAGATTATTATTACAATATTGCTCCAATTTTAACACAATATTGTTATAATATAACTATGATATTCATATAATATTGTTACAATATTCCTATAATATTACTGCAATATTATTGCAATATTCCTACAATATTACTACAATATTGTTGCAATATTCCTACAATATTACTACAATATTGTTAGAATACTGATACAATATTGTTATGATATTGCTATGACACTGTTACAATATAGGCACAATGTTGCTATAATATTGCTACATTACTATTACTTACTGAAATATTAATGCAGTATTTTGTACAGTAATCGCTCCGGTCGTGCAGTAAACTCACTCGCGGGAATAATTTGCGACTTTACTCCCTTGTTGCATAATTTACTATTAAATCTATATTTTAAACTTTTATAACGACTTAAATGTCGGTTTTAAACTTTTTACTTCCAGATTTTGCACTTTTCTAGATTGTGTATTCTTATATGCAATAGTAAAATGACATAACTACATAAATACCTTTATCTGACATATTAAACAGTTATAAATAATATTGCAAATATTAATGACTAGCTAATTGATAAATTGATACGTATCTACGTCAGTTACGTGTGTCTATTGCAGTGGAATACAATATGAGAAACGTCAAGGAGCATATTAGATTTATTAGAACCATTATTGTAATATGCATCTGGATTGTGTATTATTAATATTTCGAATGAATTTTAATAAATAACTACTTACAATACCAAATCAGTAAGTTATGAATCTCGATGAAACTTTGCAAAACGATTCTTTTGCTCCCGGAGTACCAATTATATGACTCAAAATCATGAATTAAATTTAATCCTTATAATTTCGTTATATAATAAGTTTTTCATTAACATTAATGTAAATTTTTAACGAGCAATATTTAGTTTAGTTTTAGAATGTTTATAATTCCTTATATAATGAAGCATTTGATTTGCATAAGGGTTTACATAAAATCTTACTTCTTATACTTTAAAAGGATTTCTAAATAATTCTCTATTATAAATTTTGGACCATTTATGTTTACATATTCGGGACTCCGGGACCAATTAGATAAAATGACGGGACATGTTTCCTATATTGTGGGCCAAAGAATCATTTGCAAAGTTTCATCGAAATCCATGGACCCATTGATTTGGTACTCTCTTTGTTAGTATGATACTATTATATAAATGTAACACGCAGAATGAATGGTAACAATAAAACCGAATTGCAAATTGATTAACATAACCCTAAGTTCTTAAACAATTTATAATATATTTTTATGAAATTCCAACTTGGAAGAAAAATGTTTTCCAAATAAACAACATTAGATTACAAAATTTTTAGAATTTTTTAAACTTCCATCATTCTTTGATAACAGTAGAATGGTGGAAAACTTACAAATTCAAAGAATTTTATAAACTAAAAGCGTAATTTGTAAACTACGAAATGAGAATCTAGCCTAACCTCCGAAGTTGCCTTAACAAGTTTTTAGTAGCGTCAAATTTCTTCTATATGCAATTATTAACAAGAGATCATGTTTGAAAGTACACGGTAAGGAAACAAAGAACATAGCCATTTTTGTGATATTGAAAAATTGCATGAATATAAAATCTGCGGCTCAGCTGTGCTCTCGCTTTTCGCAACAACGCAGTGGCTCTTAGTTTGTCGCGCGGAGAGTACACGTAATTAGCGTTCCACGTTAATTTGCCTTTGCTGCGCTGCTAAATGCACCCACGAGAAACTGCGGGCCGAGGACTTGATGCTCTCTTTACTTTACCAGCGGGTCTACTTGAATATTTTCGTAGATGGAGCTTCGTATAGAGTCGCATTGCGCTTTGGTTATTGCTGTATCGCTCCTTTTTCGGGAGAGAAGATGGAGTTTTTGCTTTTAATGAGTAATTATCGTTTACCGGAAGATGAGTGGAGTTAAAGGAAATTCAATTTAAATTAGCTTGGTAAAAAATTTTACATGAAGAGGGCTCTTGTAAATTTGGCACACCATTTAATAAAAATAAATAAGGAGGGAGATAATTTAATTTTATTCTTATATTCTTTATAAAGATCAAATTTTCATATTCGACTTCACAATGCTTAAACTTTTTCATCTGACTCAAACAACTACCAAATATATTTCCCAAAAATCCCCGAATAACGCAACAAACCCGTTCATAAATTAAACGGCAATCGGCCGAGATCCCTTTTAAATATTAAACGACGAAGCGCATACGCGCCGGCGTCCTAGGCACACTCGATTTGCAATTCAAGCATCATAAACCCCAAGGATTATCGCCCTAGCACCGTTCGGCCGTATTGTGCCGAAAGAAAGGGCAGCGGAACTTTAGAGTGCCACAGCGGAAAGCACTCGGCCGCCTAGAAACAACAGCTCGCGAGCTCACTTTTTAATATGTATGCGGGATGTTTATGGGCGGAATAGACGCCGCGCCGCGTGCGAGCATTACCGGCCAGCCGGAAGAATAAAATCGTGACATCGCGGCACGCATTACGTACGTACCTGGGCGTACCGTTATGTAAAAATTCGATTTTTTTTATGGCGCTGGCTTCGTGCGGGACAGCGATGGGTGTTCGTAAAAAAGTTTATATAACAGTGCGTGTGTATTGGAGTAGACGGGCATCAAGGTGGTTTGGGTATTGCTAGGAAAGGATTTTTTACTTTGTTGCTTTTGCGTTTCAAGCGTTTTTTACTTTGTGTTGTTTTTATTGAAGTGGAATTTTGAAATTTTAAAATATTTTTTTACGTATTTGGTCGTTCTTTATGAAAAAAAATCTTTGGAAAGAATATGTGATAACTGATCAACTTTTTGTAAGATAACAACTGATGTTTTATTGTATAATTTATTATTTATATATTTTGAACTATAATTAACAGGAACGAATGCTTTTAATCCAATGACATTTATTTTATAATGCAAACATCTAAATACGATCTCAAGTTCATCTCACGGCAGTTGCCATTCAACTTGCAAAACTTAAAAAGCAAAACAAAAGGAACGGCTACTATTGTCAAACTTGGAAAAGAAAGTAAAAAGAAATGCAGCAAAGCTAACGCAACAAGAAGCACGATCGAGCCAGACAACAAACAGCAAGAAGAAAGAATATCTGCCACGAACCTTGAAAGAGATGATTCAGGCTGGTACCCTTGAAACACGTGCAGCCCATAATAAATCCCATCATCGGAGCGTCAGCTTGGGTGCCTCTCAGCGCTTGCACAAATCCCAAAAATGGTCAAGCGGCGCCCAACGCACCCTTTATCCAAAAAATTCACTTTTGCACGCGCGCACTTGTCCAATGTCCGTCCTGTCTCCTTTCTCAACCGGCGAGCCGGAAGCGTGAGCCTCGCGGCAGCGGCCCACGGCGCACTACTACTGACGGCGACGGCGTCGTTGGCCCCGCCGGCCTAGCGGATAACGGGCCCACTGCTGTCGCCGTCGTCGTGGGGCTCTGAAGCGATGACGACGACATGGCGACGCTCACACGCGGCAGGCTTGCTTAATAGGCGCGCTTCTTCGGCTTAAGTCATAGTGAGCGTAAGGTTGGTTAACGAGCGCGAGAACGAGCCGAGCTCGGTAATCGGAGACGACGCGGGGTTTGTCGAGAGGCTGGAGAGCCGAGTGCCGAGGGCATTTTTTGTTTTGGATTTAGGTCAGTCTTTGGTTTGTTTTAGTCCCTTGGTGATATGTGCTTTGGTCGAGCGAGTGTCGGTGACGATCTGCGTGGATTGAATTTTGAGTTTGTTTTTTTCGTTTGGAGCTTTACATCTAATTTTATGTATTTTGGTTTGGTGTAATTTTTGTTTTATTCGTGAAAAGATCATTCGTTAAACAATTTTATAAATCTGTAAAATAAGATCATTTTATAAAAATGAAGTAGTATAGTATTTTTTTATTCATTTAATATCTGGATTTGATTGTGAAGTTAAACTATTTTTATTGTTTAGTATTTCACTCAAGTTTACATAAAATCGGGTGTATATCTCCAAACATAAATGTTTACAACAGTAAACGTTTCGGTTTCAACAATCGATTTCATCGATTATCGAAACCCTATATAACTTTTTTTTTTTAAATAATTCGCCTTGTGAGATATCAATTATCTTCACGTCAATAAACCAAGAATCACTCTTATTAGCATCGCTTCGCTTAATCATATAATGTCAGTTATCACACGCAACTTTTTGTCATCTAATTTGGCCGCCCGAGAGCAAATCTACGCGTCAAATTAGCAGAAAAAGCACACTAGCAACTTTGAGCGCGAGGCTGCGTATTAATTTTAACGAGCACTTCCTAGAGCGAGCGGCTGCGCGGACAATCAACGGTATTTGTTCGCCGTACCGAAAAGGAAATCGTATAGCCGGACAACGCGGCACGTTTAGCCGGCATCGCGAAGATGAAACGTACACACGTGAAGGTGTCGACGTTTTATTATGCGCAGTCACGGACAGGCTATTGTGGGCCTCGTTAAAAAGAATCTTTAGAATAGCTGCTCGATGCTTGGGTGTCACTGGCAAGAATAATGGATAAAAGTTTCAGTGGAAATAAATAAAGCCTCGTTTGAAAAAATGTCATTAGTTTCATTATTTTTCCATCTTGGCTTAACGCATCTCATCTGTTGTTTCCCATTAAAAAACAATCTCTGTTACCGTAAAACAACATTTTCTCAAAAGTGGCTACTCGTCTGGCAAATGGTCATGACTGGCCATACGTGAGTCCCAGCTCCGTGGCACAAGAGTCAGCTGCAAATGATTCTAGCAACGCTGGGGATACATTGATAATATTCGCAAAGCATTTCCTTCTGACTTTTCCTGTACCTTTACACACCCCCTTTTATATTGCACACGTACACGTGTTATAACGAGGCGTATTATAACCAAGCGCGCGCCTGGCAACTGCTACTGCTGCTGTAGCGGCACGCAAGCTCGCGAGGATGAATCGATATTACGAGGCTTTCGCGTACATGGATAGCGAGCGCGTTTATTGGGCCCTATCTGCTTTGATGTATTTATTTAATTAATCGCGATCTTTGCTGGGAGTATGGATTTAGATGGCTAAGGTTGTGATGATCGTAAATCGATGTTTATAGTTGGGTAGACGTTGAAACTTTGATGTGTATCGTGGAGTTGATATAAAGACTGTTTGCTGTTTTGAGTTAATTAGTACATAAATATGTTATACTAAGCAACTTTTTTTTGTAAAAGTATTTGAACTATAATATGCCATGTATAGAAATGTCGAAGTGATAAGCGTATGCATTTAAAGTTTTTAGCAAATGGTGTTTTTAAAAATATTTTAAATAATTGATAATACAGGAATTTTGAATATATTCAAGTACATTTAGGTTTGCTTTTGTCTCTATGAGAATTTAGAATTTTCACACAATTAAATTAACTAACGCTATCTGTAATATCAAATAATGCAATTGAATTATATTGATTTGTTGTCTAGTCAATCAAAATTACTGCAATCAGCGCTAAAATTCACACTGGACTACGTTTTGAAATTAATATCTATTGATGCCTCTACGTTACCGAACATTCTCCTATAACAAAGTAATATTATACTCCAAATCATTTCACAAATCTCTAAATAAATTTTTAATTTTTCAGTTTAATTTAATTTAATTTTAATTTTTGAAGTTTAAAACAGCGTAAATTTAAATTATTTAATTCGAGAATATAATAACTGACTAATTAGAAAAAAAATCAATTAAGTTAAACTAATTTTACGCTTTTTTAAACGTAACAATTTACAGTACAATGCAATTAGATAATCATCAAAGCTAGAAACAGATTTTCAATTTACCTAAAAGTATTTATTTTTATATATTTTATTTTTAAATTAACATGATCCTCTTCACAATCGAATCGACCTCAGATATCGAGAAACAAACCCATTCTGCAACGAAACTGAAACCAGCACAATGACAACGCCTCCCACTTTTCCCGAACTCCGAGCCAACTGCAACGCGAACTCTAACTTATATACATGACGGATGTACGTCGAGCCGGCTAATCTCGGATCGGCGTTTCGTGCCCCGGACTCGCGCGCACAGCGGAACAATTTGATTTCGATCGCAATTCGTTTTTGTGCGGGGCGCGATGCAAGTTTAATGCGACTCCCGCGAGCGATAGAAACTAGAGAGATCTCCGTTTGGTTCAGCGTATGAGCTCACTGCGCTCTTTCTGCTTATCGATTTTGACAGGTGGATAAGGTAGATCAAGATTGGTTATAAGCTTTTAAGCAAGTGCGAATTTTTTTCTTTTTTTTTGAGAGAGAGGACTTATTCACTTATAAATGATAAATTTATGCTTCCTTATTTATTCATAAAAATGTAGAAAAGAAGATACTTTTTTAATTAAAAAAATATCAAAACAAATTGATTAGACTCGAGACCTGCAAAAAAACTTTGAATAAAAAATATCTTTTAAAGACTCAAGATTGATCATAGGTACGGTATATTGACTTCATGTAGTACAATATCAGTTTCCTATCTCCATTTAGAGCCTTCATTACGGAATACGACGCGCCCGACTAAACCCACGTTTTACTACTTCATGAAACATTGAATTACGATACTTTATGACTACACACCGATCTTACGACTTCGATCACTCGCAGTGAGTAAATGTTTATGTTTCTTTCTACAAAGTAAACAAAGAAATATAATATCGCGTGGAGAACAAATATTTTCTTCCTTAACGTATAATTTTTATTTACAAGAAAATGGGTCAACTGTGCGTTTTTTGAAATGGTATTCAACAGTGCTCTTGTATATTATGAGTTTTTTAATTAAAAAAAGGTTGAATTAAGCAGAATCTAGAACGCATAAATTTTTTATACGAAATAATTGTGATGAAAATACTTTGAAAATTTACTAAAAAAATAATTAAATTGAAGGCGTCATGAAACTAGTAAACTATAGTAGCTTTTCTCATGCAAATGATAAGTCAAAAGTTTTAACTCTCTCATTTCCTCATATACAGAGATTTTACTTAAATGGATTACTATAAAGCAGATTCAGTGATGTGAGTGGATGAACAACGAAATATTTCATAGTGAAGCTGAAATACGTTTCAAGCACTCTCGAGTTGACAGCAGAAGTTTAATTGCACATCTAATTGGCTTGACTTGATACATTTTTGCTCGATTGCTTTAATAGAAAGTTATTGTCATCAAGATCCTCGTATTAAAACTTTTTGTTTTTTGAAAAAACAAAAAATTTTTCATTGTCAATTTTGCATTTAAATAAGTACAAAAACCTGTTTAATTACCTAAATTTAAGAGTGTCCTATACTCAATATAATTGTCTTAGTCATCTAAATTTTGTTATTGTTTAAAAAATTTCATTTAAGTGCCATTTTTGGACGCTTCTGAATATTGATTTAAAATTTTCCATAGATTAGTAGATTCAGTAAGGAACGCCTATAAATTTGGATAATTAAGATACAGCTATTCCTGTAATTAATGTTTTCAACATTGATTGATAAATAGACTTAATATACCAGTGATCCTATTCCTATCCAATCTGAAATATCAACACCCTAATACAAAAACTTCGATTGAACAAAGGTCAAACAATAAAGACAAACCAATGACGTCTGCGAGCTAAGACCAGTCGCAAAAAAGGCTTCAAATGCGACAGAGAGTGAAAAATGATCCCGGAATTCTTTCTCTATCCGCAGCGAGCCGATTAAAATGCCGCAGCGTTTGAGCAAGAAGGTCAGCACGGTATCACGCGGCTCCCGAAAAGTCGATTTGAAGAAAGCGAGATGAGAAAAAAGAGAGGTGGCGAGCAAAAAGGCGGAACTGTCGTGATAAGGCGAAGAAAACGGCTCCCAGAATGAAGGAGCAGCCCTCGAAGAAACGGGGTAAGAAGTTTTTTTGCGTCTCGACGACCTTTTCGGGAGAAGAATAAGAGAGGCGACTAAATTTCTATGTAAGCGGCCGAGCACTTTTTAATTTTTCTCTTGCTTTTCTGCGGTGAGATTTCACTTTTACGCACGTGACAAAATAATTCTCGAAACGCGAGCAAAACGGAAAATGTGCCGACGCTAATTGTGTTAACGAGTAGGTCAAAAAAGCTGCATAATCTTTTATAGATGAATTTTTTTTAGCGATTCTGGTTTCTTTTTTGAACAAAGTCTAAAACTTTTTTCAGAAGAAAAGGTGCAATTCCGTTCTAGTATGTTTTTAAGCGTAAACTGTGGAATACAAGAGTTAAAAAATAAACGGTGCTTTTAGGGTTGTTCAAAGTCGAATGTACAGAGAAAGAAAGTTTCTTCGGTAAACTTTTTCATTAGAAAAATGTTACGTGCCATATCAGAATTTTAAACTATATTTTTAACTTTCCGATATAGATAGTTAAGTTAACTCAACTTTTTAACTTTTTAAGAAATTGAGTTTTTAATCTTTAAACATACGCCTAAAATTGGAGGAAAGAAATTCTTTTCTTTTTAATGTAAATTAGTAAAATACATGAATGAATGACCATTTGTATTTATAAAAAATAGGGAACTGGTCAGAAGTAGACTTGTTATCTCCTTTGGTTTTCTTTGTTAATTTCATTTATATAACAAAAATATATTCAAAAGTAACCATTATTAAAAAATATTAGTAATTTGTGAAAATCTACTTCGTTTCAATACATAATTATTATTTTATTGTTAACTATTTAAATGTGGATAAATAAAAGCAATTAAAATCGTCGTTATTTAGGTTAGAGTGAAATGAAAATGCTCAAGCCCCTAGAAACTGGTGTTAACTCAATTTTGAAAAGAATGAACTTAACCAACCATGTCGAGAAGCTACAGTTATACGTACAATATTCACCATCGAGGAGATAAATAATGGATTATGATGGATCGTAGCAAAGTATAGAGAAACATTCTTTACTAAAATTGTAAAATACATTTCACCATTTATTTTAAAATGAAGCAAATTAAATGCCATTTTCAAAGATTTTAAAGTTGTTTTTTAAATTAAAACATTACGTAAGTTATTTTATAATTTTTTTCTCTCGGTAACGATTCATCATCTTTTAATTATTTCTACGAAACACGCGAAACATTTCACTTCTTTTTTGTATATAAACGAATAAACTAAAAACAGGTCATCTATAAAATAAATATCAAAGGTGCGAATAACTAAAATAAAAATACGCGATAATATAGCTGTTTGAAAACTGCACGTATAAATGCTCTCTGAAATTCCTATCTTGGCGAACAAAGAATAGTCTCTTGTTTTTCGCGTGGCGCAGGGAGTCGCACGTTGACGCGTTAGAAATTTTTATTGAAAATCCATAGGTGGCTACTGCACGAAGAATGTACTCGTCCATTGACTTGCCCGTGCACACAGAGATAATTGTCTAGTAACGAAGAACGTGCGTTAACGCTCGTAAAAATAAGGGGTTGTTCATTTTATAACGGGTTACTGTTTTACGATAATGCTTAATATTTGGTTACTCTGCTCGTCCAGATTTACACCTTGTTAGTTTAATACCTATTTTCTTCTACAGCTGAATAAGTAAACACGAATTACGTAAATTATATTCTTACTACTGCAAATTATACCCCAAACCATATATCAACGCCCTAACACCAGTCAAGCTTTTGTTTCCACTTTTCTTACTCCTCTCTCGTACTGCAAGCATCTAATCTCGCTCTAACGCACCACCCCATCTCTGTTTACCCAGGGATTACGCCAAGCCTGGAAGAAAGTAAGGAACAGCGGACTAGGCAAGGGCCGTGCCAGCCGAGCAAACAGCGATAAACCACAGGAACAATCGACGCGCCGTCGACTCGCCTCTCTAATTCGCTTTGGCCGCGCCCCTGACCATATCCAAGCCAGCTCTATATGTAGGCCAGATCCAGCTCGGCGCCTGGGATAAAACCTGTGACGCAGGCAGATCAAATATCCGCCAGCGGCGGCGCTTGATGGATGGCGCGAGGAAAAGCAATTAAGCCGGCCCTTTGTGCCCGCGGTGCGCGCGCGCGCGAGCGATAAGAAAGAACCGATTGCGCGCGAGACGATGAAGATTTAATTAACCCCCCAAGCGAGCCATCCGGCGCGTCATATCGGCGGATATAGGCGTCGACGTTAATTATGATAATTTTCACTCTTCGCGAAGAGATGAGGAAATTTTATTAAGCGTCGAG
Organism: Eupelmus azureus; assembly: GCA_030522685.1. Classification (NCBI taxonomy): domain Eukaryota; kingdom Metazoa; phylum Arthropoda; class Insecta; order Hymenoptera; family Eupelmidae; genus Eupelmus; species Eupelmus azureus. The sequence goes on from JAPYZA010001698.1 coordinate 52,530, forward strand.
GGGAAGATCGTTCGCACTGGCGGTGTAGGCTTGGCGTGAATAATTATAAAGGAGTCGCGGGTAAGAAGTGCGGCTTGGAGTTTGTTTGCGGTCCTTTCCAGAGTGAGGAGCGTGGGCGGTTCGTTAAAAATAGATGCACTTCGGCTTGCTGCGAATTATTTATTTACGAGCAATTAAACTTGGATTTCAATTTGTTTACCCGACTCCTTTTCAGCTGTAATGCCTGTTTTGTTTTCGTGCTTTCGGATCGGAATAATTTTACGAAGTTTTAATTAAATGGATTAAATGGAAGCGTTTAATGGCGTGGCTTTGTTTAATAGAACTAGAGTAATTTGTACTTTTCGTGAGATCTTGTAAGTGCACTCCAGGATATGGTACGTTAATGTGTTCGTAATTGATGCAGTGAATAGCGAATGCAGTGTAAACACAAAGTCTCTTTAAATTACACTGATATCCTAAAAAAAACGAAGAAATAAATTGAAAACTTAATATTAATATTAATGAAAACTAAAATTTTGGCTTCCTCATAACTTTTATAAGACACCAATAAAAATTCCATCTCTGTCGAAATTTGAGTCACTTCTAGGCCAGCAAACTTCAACTTTGCACTGTGGACAACTTTGCGTCAAACCCGCGTTAGTGGTGAGCGTGCTCTCGATATCTCGCGGTGGTAAAAACTTTTCCTGGCTGAATTTTTCGGAAGGTCTAACCGAATTACCGCGAATCCACTAGACGTAATTGTGAGCTCGAAGAAGGTGGTACAGCTTCAAGTACATTACATGGATAATGTGAATGTATAATCAGGAAAGGTGGATTTTGATTTTCTTATTTTGGTGTAATTATAATGGGCAATTTATGAATGATGCTTAGAGTACACTGAGGAAAAAATATAATTGAATGCACTATGTTTAAACATTTTCGATTTACTAACGTACTATTTCTTTCGTTTAAAACAGAACGAAGTAAATGCAACTAGATTTTTTAGTACTCATAAAGTAACCTGAATAACAAATTCTAACTTCAAGGAAGATATTTCAGAAAATACTAATAATACTTAAATATTATTATAATTCATGGATGCAAGTAAGCAAACTAAGCGTGGTAGATTAAAACAAATTTGATAAGATTGTAAAAAAAGGCTTGGAAGTCTTAAAACTTTGCTTAGCATAATTTGAAAAATAGAGAAAATTCTTGTACAGACTCTAGTAATTCCTACTATGTTGCATCTAGTAAACGCTACTAATTTAAAAAGTTAACGTGACTACATATTGACTACTAAAATAATAAAGTTGTAGTTACTAAAGACTATCAGGAGTTTAAGTAATACAAAGTGATGTTATGTATTGTAACTAATTTTAACAACTGTAGAGTTTTTATTTGTGTATTATTCACTTGATTGTATAAATGAATAATTTTTGCACAGATAAAAATATCTTCGACGAAACCACTAGTAATTATTTTTTCTCGAAAAGAAAACAGCTCTAAAGTTTAAACCTCTACACTTTCATAAAATAATAATTTCTAAAAGCTATATTTGACTACGTCTGTTTATAAACTTCAATCTAGATTTTCTTGGTCGGTTATTGCCTCCTATGAAACTTTCATACTACTCTGTTCTAAAGCAAACTACGCGCACTACCAACCCAGGATATATTTCAGTCGATCGAAACAATTCTGTATGCGTGCAGCGGCTGAGCTTCATCGCGGCGAACTTCAAACTGTGTATT
>JAPYZA010001700.1:0-19776 GCA_030522685.1 Eupelmus azureus
AATTTAAGGTATTTTAGACATTTAAATTTGCAAGATACATACCACACAAATTTATTACGATAGTTTACTTACATTAACAAGTTGAAGAAAAACGTATGAATAATTTTACCTTTGTTATAAAAAAATATAAATAAATTATAAAAAGTTTCATTTCATCCATTAGACAAACTAATTAACTAAACCAAAAAAAAATCAGTCCACCCAAATTAATCCCTTCACAAAACCATCTCGTCATACTCAAAACAATCTAAAATTCGACAGAATCCAAGCACTTCCTCATCAAGCCCAAGACGACACCACGGATCGCACCAGATTACCAAGTACATATAAAATTCGAGCCGCAGTCACAGGCTCAAATATAATTCCCACAATGTAGGTGCTGACTTGTCCCGGCACTCTCAGACAGACAGGATATAGGAGGACTCAAAACACGCGGACGACGATCCCGCACGTGACGCGGCTATATGCCGTGCGCTTTTATCGCGCTCGTTTAAACGTACAAAAATAGACACGCGACAGTGTATAGATAACAGAGGCCGCTTACAGCTGTGCGTCTTTTTACGCTATAAAAAGGGTAGAGCGCGCGTTGGTACAGCCGCAGCGAGAGAGCAAATAGGTAGGGTATTTCGGTGTGGGAGCGGGCGCTTTTGATTTTTACGTTGAGGGTTGAGGGGCCGTTGAGCGGGCGGCGATAGCGTTGAGCGGGTGGAAAAAAATTTATCGCCGTTATCTTTTTTTAGAGATGTACAAATACTGCGAGTTTTAGTGGGAGTGGGAGCGAGCGATCGGTACGCGGCGTGTACAGGTAAAGCAAATAGTAAAATTTTGAAGATATGGAATGAGTAATTGAATTTTGTTAAACATTGAGAAGAGTGGGAAAATGTTTTATATTGCTATTGAGCATGGTTTGGTGGCATTATGTTTTTATTTTGCTTGGAAATACAAATATTCTTTGCAATTTTTACAAAATTTATAAAATAGATCATTGAAATAATTTTACAGTAATATTCCAAAAATAATATTCTAATATTTTTTAAAGATATAAATTGAAGTTCTTTAAATATACAAGGTCACACACTTTGTAATAACTCAATGAATAAAAAGAACAATTAGTAAGATTTTTGACGTTTCATTGAATAACTAAAAACGTTTTGCTCTGTTATTATTCATAAAACAAATATTTTGTCAAGACACACATATAAAAAGTTAGTGTTGCTTAAATTTGGCATCAGTCTTTCCTATACTTCGAAAAGTGAACGTTTATTATGAAATTTTTTTTAATTTTAAGTTTAATTTTTTTACTATCTCTTTATGAGATACATTGTGGTAAATATATCAATAATTTAATTATTTTATTTATAATATTCGTACATTCTTTATCGCATCATTTAAATCTCTTATACAAATCTTACGTATATTTTTTCTGTTGCATATTAGTTATATTATCTTTGTAAAACTGTGTAAAATCGAAATAGACTATGTTATTAAAAAATAAAGTCTTAACTATTTTTGTATATATAAGACAATATTTTTATATAGGTAAGATGTCAAAACAAGCAGAAACTGACTACATTATGACTCAAATAATTGCCGAAGTAAGACGAGGACGTGAAAGTTTACAGAAATTTAACGACGACAGAGAGCGTAAAAATATTCAATTAGGTGAACTGCTCTATAATATAAAAAAAGTGTTTTAATGTCTATTTAATTATTTTTTAGATTAAACATAAATTAAATTATTCATTTAAAAAAATACTATTTAATTTAGTATTGTATTGATTTAACTGTATGTATACAACACATTTTCAGCAAAAGTCACAAGCATGTGGATTAAATCTACAAGCAGTATGAGAAGTTCAACAACGAAAAACGTAAGTTTAAGAAAAAACAGAATGTTTGAATAGTTGAATAGGTTTGAATCAATTATTTCCTCACTGGAAGAAGCTTTATGATAATAAAAAAGAGGTTTTAAAAACATGTACAAATATATTTAAAATATTTCAAGTGGAACTAAATTGTTTTTAGAAAATGTCTAAATAACTTGCGTGCGTGCGTGATTGTGCAGATGTTGTGCGTGTGTATTTATAAATCTATTTGATTAATTGCCATCGATAATAGCACAATTCTTTCATTTTTTTTACTACTCATGACGGTTGACTAATAATTTTTGTAATTTTTTGATTGAGACAATAAACATATTTTATGTATATAGATATCATCAGCTCCGACAATATCTCCTGAAGTACCCACAACACCTCGATCTAAAGGAACATCAAAATCATCCTTTAAAGGTGGCTCAAGAGGTATCACTGAAAGAACCCCTGTATCATCTTTAAAATCTTCTACGACTATCAAGACACTGTAAAACAAAATCTCTTCATATTTATATTAGATTTACTACGAGTACCTATATGTTAACTTATACTATGTAAAATGCACTATTGATAATGTTTTTTATTTTATAAAAGTTAGATGTATATATAAACATAGTTTGAATACAAAATATTAAAACTAATGCTTTAAATAAAAACTGAAATTTATTATTATAAATTAATTGTTTCAATTGTAGAGGAGTATGAAGCTTGAGTAGGGTACTTTTATTACAAATTATTAAATATTTCAAGATTTAAAAAAATGAATATTACTACTGCACAACTATAAAACTTACAATTTTTAATAATTGTAAAAATCACACTAATTCATTATATTTTATTCATGTATAAGTAATGTAAACGTTTATCTAATATTTATTAAAGTTAATATTAAAGTTAATAAATATAGGAAAGTATATAAATTATATAAATTTGGATATTAAAGTGTTAAAGAATTCGTAATATGAATAACTTTCATTTAATAATAAATAAATTGTAACTAAAATACTCATAGTGATGAAATTTGATATGGTTAAAAACCTAAACTTCTTTAAAAAAAATAGAGAAGGGCATCGAAAATATTCTAATTTAGCACTTACAATGACTATCCAAGTGGTACTGCAACATAGGCTCCAACTACTAGCAGTGCCCTAATACTTTGAGTAAATGACAAATAAACGGGTTTAAGAAAAAATCCGCGCCCTTAAAAATCCAAAACCAACTCTACCCAAAATAATCTAAAATTCTAAAACCCACAGCTACGCATCACACCATTTGTCTACACAATCCTAATACCACTAGACGCCTAACACACACACCTCCAACCCCACATTCCGCTAATTACTCGAAATTAATCGAGCCGAGCCGCAACAATGAAGACGCGCACGACAACGTATATAACCCAATATAATAAAGAAACTTGGAAACAACGTCCCCGCGCATATAGTCAGCCTCTCATTGTATACACCCGAGGCCAAAGCGAGCGCGCGGCTGGCCTCTACATAATATGAATACCCAAAGAGCGGCAACAGCAGCAGTCCGAGGGGTGAGGCCCAAATGGGCCCTATCGCTGTCAGCGGCACAATGCCGGTTATGACGGGCAACGTGATACCCCCTCATACGCGCCGATACGCATATATATGTGCAATAATAAATCGCCGGATGATAATGGCCGTGCCGGCTGAATAGCCGCTCTCTCTCTTGCTTGCTCTCTTGCTCCTGAGGCCAGATGCAACGTCGAATGAGAATGCGAATCTCTTTCCGCGCAAGCATAACTGCGGCCGCTTTGTTTTACGTTTTAACGATTTTTCTTTTTTTTTTGGTTTTGTTTCTTTTGAGTTCTATTGTTGCTTTTTATGCTGCGCTGCGCGCGGGGTATGGCTTATCGTGAGCGTCTCCGCGGTTGGATCCTTGTCGTAATTTGAAAAAGTGATGCTCATTGTTTTACAGCTAGAGAACTTTGAAGGAACTTCATTAATTTTAATTTTTCAGTTGTAGGGAATGACTCTGGCTTTCGGAAACCGAATTTATGCAGTTATGAGTTTGAGAATCATTTTTAAGCACCAAAAATGAAGTTCACTATTTTCAATTTAATCTCAAATTTATTGTTAGCAAAATATAAGCTTCTACAATGATTTATAATATGTGTCAAACACTTGTATTAAATGCACTGTTATCTATTTAAATGAAAATAGATGAAAAGGTCTGAAATATATTTCTCATCCTGTACCAAAATAATGATTAAGTTAATACTTATTGGCTATCAAATTTATTTACTTTTTATATTCCCACATAGATTACTAAGTTTAACAATATTTCAATCCTAAGGTTTTTGAGCTTTTCGTATGATCTCCTGACATCGTGAATCGCAACCCCATGACGGACGCATAGGGACTTGTGGAATTGGCTGGTTAATGGGCAAATGTTTGGGAGTTTCTACGAGGACCGTTTGCGCTGCCGCTAATCCAGCCCCTGTAGGACCGCCAAATGCAGCACCAAAAGCCATATTTATTCCAAGATCTTTGGCTAACCGAGCATTATCCTCGTCAATCTTATCCGTCATGGTGAATTAAAACTAAATAAAATGAAATATATATGTAATAAAGTAAAATTAAAAAAAAATAAATAAATAAAAAAATACACAATGCTTATCTTCTGAATGTACTTACAATTACTCAAATTAAAACAATACTTGTTTGAAACAAAAGAATAGAAGAAGTTATAGTGGCTATCGCCGCACTGGTCAAAAATAAACTGAAGTGTTAACTTGATTCTCTCGTGTAAATTTATATACCTACACCACCTTCCTTATCTTAACATTAATGATAAAGACTGAGTCAGCCAAAAGTATTTTTATCTATAATGTTTCATTTTTGCACTCGTCAACTTTGTTTTATTTATATATAATAAAAATATGATTTATCAAAAAAATCAGATATAAAAACACGCTCGCACGCTTGCAAGATTCTTTACTGTTGTTTAAATAGTCAGCTAATTTCCTGCACGTACAACAAAAATACCGTCGATTTACTAAAGTGAGAGCTGAAGTGTTGCAACTTGCAAATAAATAACCTACGATGATACAGCAATATTTTCCCGTTTAGTTTATTAATTCTCCATACGCTTCTTACAAAACGTCATCGCGATTGCGTCACTCTAAAGCGCACTTGTCAAACCGATTCTAAAAATTAATTCTTTCAAGAAGAAAAGCAACAAGGACACCTCTCAAAGCCCAACATTTATCAGCATTTACTCAGACCATTGTTGCAAACACGTCACTCCACTCGAACTACCAAGAAAAAAAAACAATAACTCCCCCACCGTAAAGACAAAAAAACACGACGATTAAAATAGCCTTTAAACAAAACGGAAACAAAAAAAAAAGCGCTCACAGGAAGAGATTATGAAAGAGAAATAGAGGAAGGCGCGGGTGAAAACGTTTTATAGCCGCTCGAGTTTGTTTGAGATTCCCGCTCCGACGCGCCCGGCTTTCCAAGTACTTGAGCTCTCGAGAGATAATTTTAAAGAGAGTCTATTGCGCTATGCGCCGGGGCATAAACATTGTACGCTCTTATCTCGGCGTTTAATTGAGCGATCCTGAAGAAAAAAAAAGTCTACGGGTTTTACCTCGTGCAAACGCCGAGCGCGCTGTCTCTTAAAGTGATTTGCTGACGGGCGAGTTTACGAGGCGGCTCGGAGACGTTTGAGCGACGTCGCGTGGGACGTGTCGTTTTGCAATTTATTGGCTGATCGGTGGGTTTTTTGCGGGGATTGAATGAATGGGGGCGTTTGATTTGAGGAGGTTTGGGTGGGATTGGTTTAGATGGTTTTGATGGTAATGGGGATGATTGTTTATTGAGGCGATGATGTCGATTGTATGATTGAGATGAGCATGAGTTGGAGAATTGAAAAGTTATTATGATTATGGGTCATATCTTTATTGGGTTTCATTGAAAAGTTATAGCATCCTCTGCACATTAACAATATTTTTAATTTTGTATTTTAAAACGTTTTTTTTAAAGTACAATAAAAACTTAATTTCGTTTGTGACCGCCACTATATTTTATTTTTTACGATTACATTAAGTATAAAATTATTAGATATAAAAAGAAGCCTTCTAAATGATGATTCATACATATATAAGAATCGTTGAAGCGTCGAAAAGTACTCAGCAGCCTCGCTTTCAAGTCTGCAGTATCTCAGCGCCTTTCATACACTTCTATTTTCGTCAACTTCAAAATCGCATCCAACCTTCATTACTTCACGCTCGAATTCTCAAACGCTAAACATCCTCAAAATTTTCAATTTAATAAAAAAAATCAAAACCCACCGAAGCGCATCTGCCGAGCTTTTCCAGCGCGCCCGGATCTTCGATAACAACGCCATCATTACGGAATTAAAAAAAAGGATCGAAAACTCGCCTCGGGCCAGGAAGCGAGCACTTGCCCCAGCCAGGCGGAAGTTTTCACTCGTTACACGAGCTCGATCGATGCATTAGCGTTGCCGAGCCGGTCCTCTCTTGGGATTTTCATGTACAGCGAGCTCGTATAGGTCAGCTAGCCGCGGGCCGCGCGCACGAAAACAAGCCCGATTTTAATTAGGAACCTCTCTAATTTCGCGGTGGGCTGGGAGGCTGCATTGTTTACGGGATTTATCGCTTGTTGGGCTGCGTTACGAAAAACAGGATAATGGAGCCGTGGAGATATTGTGATGTTGGGTTTTTTTAGAGGGATGTTTGCCGGATGATGCTGCGTTTCATTTTTAGTGATTGATTTAATAAATAGCATGGGTATTGTGTTCGAAGCTTTGTTATCGATACCAACATTTTATGTTTTTCAATTTTTAGGTTTTTTTACTTTATTAGTTTAATGTAATTGACATTTGTTTTTAAGTTTTAAAAGTTATTTTGTAAAAATTTGTTTATTTTTTTTATTTAAAATCGTAAGCAATAAACCTAAAAACTCATACTTTTATCAGTTGCAATCAAGGGGATTCGGATAATGTTATACGTTTTGTCAAAATATTAAAATATTTAATACTGAAAAATGTTAGTAATATCAATAAAATTTAATTAATTTTTATTGAAAAATTTTTGAATTCTCTTCATACATTTTGTGTAAACGTCTACTCAACCCTTTAAAATCTCCTAAAAAAAATCACCAAAACCCAAAGGAATAACTCCAACGAACTCCAAACAAACACCAACAATTTTTCGCTCACCACATACCCAGACAATATCCAATCCGCGCTACTCAGAAAAACCGCGCGCGCAGCATATTAAAGAAATTAAAACCCTAGACTCCCAAACCAAAAAAAAAGCAATCTCAAAAAAAAATAACAACAACAAACCAGGACTCGGCAAAAGCAAAGGGGAACTCACAAAAGTGTAGCCAGGCAGGCGAGCGCGCTTTTGCGGTAGACCCCAGGGATATCAAGTAGAGTATATAACACACGCAGGCTCGCGCGGGGGCATCGATGAATCCTTGTTTCGCGGTTATTATATACGAGATCTCTCCCGGAGCCAGCGCGCGGGCGAAAGTGAATGCAGGATTACGCGAAGAAAGGAGCAGGCTATAGCTCTCCCCCGCGCGTAATCGGACCTCGCGCGCATAGCCTTTTTACGAGGACGTCTGCGTTCCGCGTTTATTATTACGTGCGCTTAGTTGCTTTTAATTATGGGATGAGGATGCGGGCTCGCTGGAAGTGAGCACGAATAGTTGCCGATAATTTTGGTATAATGTGCGAATTTTAGATGCTGGAGGTGTTTGGGATTCGCGAGTGCTGGGTTTTAGGAAGTGATGCGCGTGGTTGGTTATTTGATAGGCTTTGGTCACGTTTGAGGTTCTGTGTGTAATGAAATAAGGTATTACACTTTAATATGTATAATCATACTTTCTAATGTAAACAATTTCTGTACTGTTTATATTTACGTTTATAGCAATTATGAAAAGATAGTAGTAGAGCCGGTTTTCTCTAGCTTACTTGTACTTACACCGAATTTGAAGACCGCTACGAGTTCAAATTTTTGCTGATTCAGTCCGTTCGCAAATCGTAACATTCACAGACGCGAACGGATGTTTCACACCGGTTTTTGATAATGATTTTCTTTTAACTGTAAAAATTTCGTATTGTTTAAACATTTGTGTACAATTAAAAATAGTGTAATTTTAATGATTTTTTCTCCGCTAACAAGATTTTAATACATCAGTTTTATGACTCATTGAGTGCAATCATGAATCAATCTGTATGCGTTTAGATATCTATTTTGACAAAGAAAGGTAATTTATTTTATTTCTGACTATGCATTATATAACTTATTTAACTTGTATTTTGCTGTTTTTATTTGGCCCTGATGTTCTTATAACAAACATTTGCAGTGCAATTAGTCAAGCACGCGTACTAGTATAAATTCCTGCGAATCTTAGACTTATATTCACTAAAATCTTATTAATTTTACACTCATAATGGCAACAACTGTAAAATTTAAAAACTCGAAGCATATTTTTTTCGATTAGTATTCATCATAATTCTTAATAATATGTAATTTATTTGAAATCAAGAAAGATGCACTATAAAGGATCAGTAATATAAATGGAAATTTAATTTGATAGCAACCTTCCTTGGGTTCATAAGTATCAGATTGAGAATACTATAGATACGTGAGTTAAATGCATTATGTACTTTTTCTTCGCTACATTTCCTTCTGTAATAATTTATTCTAAAGTTGAATTTAACTTATTTTTCTGTAATTTATTTTTAGCCACCTACTACAAAGAAAAGAAAAGCGAAGAAATAATAATTTTTCATGATGGATTCTCAAATAGCAAAATGTTACGAATTAATGAAGGCACTTATAGTCGATGAAATAGCCTTTTTGGAAACAGAGCTGACAAATGGCGAAGCCCGATTGAAAGAAGAACAAGATACGGTGAAGAGATTGAAGCAAAAAATAAAAAGTCTTCAAAAGCAGAACAAGATTTTTCAGAAACTACAGCAAGACCTGTCAAGCAGAAAACAGCCCAGCTCTTCAAATCCAGTCAACGATAAAAATGATTTTAAACCTCCGACCAAAAGATTGGAAAATGCCGCTAAAAAGAAGGTGTTTGAGGCGAAGACTGGTATGCAGGCAAAAAGGCCATTGAAAACATCAGAAAAAAAGGTTAAATTAGAAACTCCATTAACTCAAGCAGAAAAAGAAAAAGAAAAAAGGAAAGGAAAGGAAAAATTAAACTCTAAATCAGTTATAACGAATTTAATTACAATGATAGACAGCAAGCAAACTTCAAATTCAAATTCAGAGAATAAAGAAGAAAAAGTAAAATCAGAGCTTACATCATCTGACAGCAAGCAAACTTCAAATTTCAATTCAGAGAATAAAGACGAAAAAGAAAAATCAAAGCTTATATCATCTGACAGCAAGCAAACTTCAAATTCAACTTTAATAATTAAAGAATTAAGAACTTTAATTAAAGAAGAAAATGAAAAACCAAAGCCTGAATTACTAGTTAAATACCAGATAGTAAATGCAGTTCAGCCAAGCGCAGAAACAAAGAGAAGTAGTAAAGTAAAAAAAGATACTTCCTCGCAAAGAAAAATCAAAGCTAAACTTGACAAGCGACCTAATCAGCAGAAACTGAAGAACATGGTAGTGTTATCTACTTCGGCCTGCTGGGACTTAGTTGCGGATAATAATTCATTAGTATTAAAGGGAATTCAGAATAATCCTCGTTTGTCACTTTCGGAACCTAAAAGTGGCCTTACAGTTGATCAACTTACATTTTCACCTATACTTAAGGGAATGATGTCATCAACCACGACGGAGAGTGATCAGAGAAAGAGAGTTTCCTTTGCAGCTCAAAATAGGTCTGCTTTTTTTAACACTTCCAGTCCACCGATATCACTGGATACATCAAGAAAGTTGCTTCCGAACTATCAGTTCGATGGATCTTTTTTATCAACAATAAAAGCAGAGAGCACTTCACAAGGGCCAATCGATTTGACGATTAACTGAGAAAATTAAATTTGGATTCGCTTTATTTTATGATTTTATATTAACCAGAGAAAGACGAAGTTTTACAAAAACGAAAGATATATTTTATATATAATTATTTTTATAATTTGTCAAATATTTCGTTATAATTAAAAGATTTTAATGTCTAACGATTTTACTGTCTACATATATATGTATAATGTATACATATAATATATACATATACATTTTAATGTCTACATAGTCTAACGAAGTTTCTAATAAACGGAAAATGAGATGAATTATTGCTTTTAAATTATTATTTTTACAATTTATACTTGAAATGTTTAAGCTAAATGTTACATACAAACCTACTTTGTTCAGTGATACGTAATTCGAATATAATTTACCTTAATTTGAATTATAGACTTATATTTTTCTAAATCATAATATTTTGAAAATGTAATTTCTTTATAATTATGAGTTTTGACGATAATACTGTAAGTATCAGTATTGTAATACGTAAGTAAGAATCGTTATTTTAAATAATACGATAACTTGGACGGTAATCACTTCTTTCACAATAAATCAAAAATTTTTTCAAAAGCATCATTTAAATAAATTTACAATTAGCGATCACAAAAAAGTGAATTTATGGAAAATGCATTCGTAGAGCACAATGCGAAATAAATCAAACAAAAGGCCGATGGTAAAAATTAAAATTATGTGCCGCGAAGTTAAAAATCGAAAGTCAATACATCATTAACGTTATTTCGATCGTACCGTAGCCTCCATAAATCATCCATAAATCTCGAATAATTCAAATTTCCGCAAACAAATACAAAGAAGGCCGCAGTTTTCACGCAGCAATTCACATTTGCGCCACGCGTTTTATCGATCTCGATCGTCAACATAAATCACAACCCGATCTCCCTTCCAAATAAAAATCCCAACTCTCCCAGATAAAAAAAAAACAATCGCAGACGCAGGTAATAAAGCCCTTACACACGCAATCTGCATGCGAATCTCACCTTCCTAATAATCTAATATTTCCTTTCACCACCTCGCCACGCGCGGGTAATAAACCATTGTGCGCGCTTACCTCTCGGCAAAGGTAAAAGCCGCAAATTGATGAACGCGCGGGAGTTAAGCACGCGCCGATTTTTCTAGCGATCATCGCATTAGCTAGCCGAGAGATCACGATGCGGCTAGCTCGCTTGCATGCCTAGGAGAGGATGTAACTAAGGTAAGTGTTTGTGAAGGCTTGGAGGAGAAAGCGATCGTCTAAGTTTGGTGTGTGTGCGATGTTCGTGGGTTTTTGCTTGCCGATCTTATTTTCTTGGCTGATGGCTTTTGAAAATCGATTCGCGATCGATTTATGCAGTAGTAATGTGGAATGAAGTTGCGGATTGAATGCTAAGCGCGGGTTGAGATTGTTGGAGCTGATTTTGCAGATCTGGGTTTCTAGGTTTGTGATACGCTTGTGATTTGTGGAAGATGTCTCGATGTGATTTATCTTAGCAATTTGGCATCTAATCGCTTGAGTAATTTGGTAATTGATCAACAAAAATTGGTTTGAAACACGCTGAAAAATTACTGATGAATATTTGCATACAGATTGGAAAAAGTCAAGTTGTCCAGAAAAGAATACAATAATTGTTTATTTAACTAAGAAGCGTTATTTAAAGTTCAATAAATTCAATGACGAATCAATCTCACTACAGATTGGACAACTGAAATTCCCATCGGCATTCCAAGTGTGCCGTTACAATGAAAATTTTTGCAAATTCTTCAGACTTCCGTAAGCGAGTTTTTCTACGCGAGCCGCGCAGCTACACGGAACAATGGATACTTTAGATGGGGCCGTAAAGCAATTTTTTTCAAAGTTTATCAACGAAGCTAACCATTGGAATTATCCTGATGAGCACTCGTAACCCGAGACAAATTGTTTTGTGCCCTGTCATTAAGAGCGCGCGTGCACCGAGGGCGCACTTAAAGAGCGCTTTATTTCATTTGGCTCGTGCGCGTGCGCTCACTTTTTTTTTTCGTATTTCAATCTGCACTGGTCACAATCATCTTATTGTCTAAGATGTTTGGGCTTTCGGTGCGGCTTATTCGCGGTGTGGGCAAACGTCATAAAGGATGTTTGTTGTAATTTTCCAATGAAAAAATTGTAATATTTTTAACAGTCTGACGTTTCTTTAGATAATTTTATTGTGGATTGTAAAAGTTCTTGGGTTTTAAAGTTATAAATAGGGTCGTGGTACTGCCGTAAGTAGTGCGCAACAATTTTGACAGATTAATACGGTGTGAAAGTTCTTATTGCTACTTTGCTGTGTGTTAATTATGATTAAAAATAATTATTGCGATTCGAATGTTTTATATAATTTATTTAAATTATTACTATATTTATGCAAAAACGAAATTCAAGACTACAAGTCTTACTTTTTTACCATCACTTTTCAAGGCCGTTTATAAATTATTATAGAGTTACAAAATTATATATTTCAAAACGAAACCGATTTTTACGAGAATGAAATACATGCAGTTATAAACAACTGTTATATAAATAATATATTGTCAAACAAAAATATATCTTTTTTTAACGGAGTTATTTATGTTAAAGACCAGATAGTGTGTGTTCGTATATGTAGAGGTAACTGCATACATGTACATATATTTACATTTTAACTACTATACATAATTATTTAACTTTAAATTTTTATTTGCACTTAATTATTAACATGGCTCATTTTAATTACTTAAATCTTTTACAAGCATAAATGTAATAACAGGAAGAAATAAGTTTTTAACTCATTGCATGCAATGCAAATCCGAGTACGTAAGAGTTACACACGTAAATATGAAGCTTCTATTTTAATGCACGGTCACCATCTTTACACACATTGTTGTGAGAGCTATTCACACTTATAAGTATACATGTGTAACTGTTGCACAATTGGAAGTGTATAGTGTTATTATTAAGCGTCGTATTTACAAAAAAAATATTTAGAAAAAATCAACCTTATCTGTTTTATCAATACTGATGATTACCTTTAACTTAGTCTTGAAGTTAACACCAAAGTGTAAAGTGCAACTAAAACTGCTTTTCTTTAATATTACACCATACTACACCAAATCCTCCAGCCCCCTTAATAAAATCAAACGTCCAAAAAACCAAAACACATACCCGCATTTTCCTCAATCCCAGCAAACCCAAACCGCTCAAAACACACCCACACACGCCTGCTTCACCTCCCCGCAACGCTATAAAAATAACCCAGGCAAATTCACTACCAACAGAAGACTAGCTTACACACTCAGACTGCTGCGAGCGTTTCCGCGCGCTCTTCATTAATATTTCAGCTCATTACAGCATCTCACGCGAGCAACGCGGGGGAGGCTGCGCCGCATGCTCGAGTTCCTCTCGGCCGCTATTTGATATTCATTAGCGATCGACGATGGAGAGAGAGTCTGTATCGCGCGCCTGTTCGTTTTATTACCATGCATCGCTGGCTCCTTTTCCCTTTTTTTTTTCTTATGAGTGCACGGTTGCATTGATGCTCTCGATGTAAAAACGAATTTTTTCGCTCGTCAAGAAAGTGGCTGCGCGGCGCTTTACGGTTTAATTAGCTGTTTGCTGGTGCGTATTGTTTGGAGGTAGGGAGTTTTTTTGGGTTTGTTGGTGGGGAGAAGCGGGTTGTCGAACGGCGAGTGGCTTGGTTTTGCGCGAGGTTTGACTTTTTTGGTTTTTTGTTAGGTTTGGGTGTGTGCTTGATTGTAAGAAGCTGAATTTTTTTTATTATTTAGTTGATCGACTGGTACTAAAAGTAACTAAATACTCTTGTTATTTATATTAATAAAAGTTAATTTATTATAAATATACCTAGTAATTCAACCTAAATCAACTAAATCAATATTGCTTTTCCCGAATATAAGAAAGTAAGTTTAGATCTAATTTAGCAGAAGTTTAGCAAAAGTCTGGATTTTAAAATCTTATAGTAATCTATTAATATGTTTAACAACGGCAACCATGACTACCAGACTTTTTTCTTTAAAGACTATACGAAAGGCCTGTCACAAACTTGATTATTACAAAATTAACGCAAAAAAAATTTCGCTAAACACTCTCACCCAAACCACCCCACTCAACCCCGAAACCCAAACCCACCCCCACCCCCGCCAAACCATATCCAACTCGTGCCTGCAGGCCATCAACACCCGCTCGCGTACATTTAACGATCTCCCAGCAACACTTTCACATCGATGCGTCATCGAGCGCTTTGTTTCGCCGTACCAAAAAAGCGAAAGCAAACTACGCCTCCTTTTCGTCTTATTACCATCGCGCGCACGCCGAGGGTGGCGCGCCAGCCAATTTGCGTTAATGACCTATTTCGGCTGGGCTTCCACTATTCCACCGGCGCGCAATCAAGCTTGCCTATCGGCCCGAAACTCGCGGGATTAAAATACTCCTTGCGAAACCCTCCCTGGCTTGCCTCTTTTTTTTTACTCGGCCGTCTTGGTTCGTCTATACTTGCTTGGGTTATGGGCTGGTTCTTTTTTTTAGGCGTGATTGGATGTAGCTGGAAGATAGGTGGGCGAGGATTAATCAAGGAAAAGGAGATTAATTTTCGCCCCGATTAAAAGAGCGGGGGGGGGGGGGTATTATGGAAAGTTTTAAATTGCAGACTGAGAGTTTTTTCGAAGGTGTTTGGTGGTACGCGCTAAATGAAAGAATAATTGGGGTATTATTTATTCCGGTTGTTGGGTTAATGACGGCTGGGTACTTGAGTTTTAATTAAGAATCGAGCATTACGTATATGTGAAAAATAAAATTCGTCGAATCAGTGAAGTAAGGAGTTTCGGTGGCTCGGAAATTCTCATTACGCGCTCGACCACACGCCAATTCCTCAGAAGTTTCAATAACACGAATTACGAGAAAATTGTATGTATTCTGCGGGATGTAGTATGAGAAATTCCCATAGCTAGCGGCGAACAGATTGGCTTCGAGTGACATAATCTCTTTTCGCGAGACGTGTTCTGCGAGTTTTTTAAAGAGAAAAAAATTTTAATTCAGCTTAATGCTGGCATACTTTTTTAATACTTGGAATCTATTCGAAAAGGTTAGAATCACCCTACTTTAATTATTTTTAATAATTATACAGTTATAATGTGTGCAATTGATTTTAGTTCATTTCTATAAGACTATTTTATTCAATAATATTTTTAATATTCACATTCCTATTAAGCCTCAATAATAAATTACAAGATTTATCCCGCATACCCCACTTCATGATCAGACACACATCGGCATTTCGATCGAATGACAGATCCTTTATCCCAGGCGGATGTGAAGGGAAAATATTTAACGTTGCACCTCAAGAACGAATCAATTACGCGCCAAATCAAGATTATTAAACTCTCGCATTAACCTATCGTACCCGCCAATCATCCAGTCAGCGGCCGGCTATTTCTTCCTACTTCTTTGCATGCCCGCACGAAATAATGACGCGAATAAATACGCGAAGCGTATATATAATTACCCAGAGAATAATTAAACTCTCGTTTCTGAGTATATACGCGAAAGATGGATCCCACAGTTTTTGTTAGTTTCTTGACTCACGGCAAGCAGCAAGTAGTCATTACATCCCAGCAAGATGCAAAAATAACTTCAAAACACTATCATCCTTCACAATTAAAACCCCGTAAATTACAATCGCAGCAGCAAATACTAAAAACTTCCCAGCAAACGTATATATCCAACTCGAGCCTCGAGGGTCAAGGAGCCGATATACACCCCGGCCGATCGCATCTATCTACATGGCCGGCAGCGGCGGCAGCCTACTGTCGTTAATTTGCCGCACGTGTCGCGCGCGGCATGCACTCTTTGATTGCCGAGCGCGCCGGGCATGATAATTGCGCCGGCGAGCCGCCCACGCGTTTCTTGGAAAAAAGGTGAGATAAGCGAGAGATGAAGCGATATTTTGATGCCTAAGAGGAGGTTTGAGGCTGGGGTTTTTTGGATCGAGGTGAAGGCGGTCGTAGTGGGTTTTAGATTGGGTTAAGTAACGTTTGTAGTGGATTGTGTTTTTTTTATTTAGGTTGCTTTGTTAAGGTTGACTAGCTGGATTTTCAAGAGTTTTGCTGACTTACGTATGTAGGTTTGGCTTCGCAGCTGCAGTCGATGAAACGGAGATTTCAGAGAATTGTTTGCTAACTATTCAAGCTTAGATAGATTATAATTAAGTGCTAACTAATTTTTTTTTATTAAATTAATAATTAGCTAGATATTGAGGTCTTAGTTATCTTATTTAGATGCTGGGTGCATTCAAGACACTTATTTTGTCAAAACATGTGTAAGATGAATCTTGAGTAATTTTTAATTCTCTGCTATTTAGAATGATATTTAAAGTAAAACGTTATTGTGAAATCAACGACTTCCAAGTAGCTAATTAAACGTTCCTACGTAAGGCCTCAATAAATTTCTATAACTATACCTGACGATTCTAATTTCTAGCAAAGACATCTTCATTTTACACGCCTGATAAAACACATCGACCGATAAATTCTCACAACATCTTCTCAAAACTATTCCCACAGCTGTCAATATTAAAAAACCCAATCACCATAAAACACAATCTCCGATACCTCCTCCTCTCATCCCCCACCATTGCAAAACCCGTCACCTCATCAAACAACACCAATCCAACACCAACCGAATCTCGAGTAAAACGTCTCATTTCCCAATCACCGTCGCCAAAACCAATTCGATTCCACTCGGCCACTTAATTCCCGCAGCTCGACCATATTTATACGTCAAAAAGCTCACCGCCACGGCGTCCCGCGCATCCGTCAAAAGCCCTCGGAGAGCCCAATAAACATGCCGCTTTACAGCCTCGCAATTTCGCGGCCGGCGAATTCGATTACAGGCGCGCCTTTATTCCAGCTCTCGCGGCGCGGCGGAGAAAATACAGACGTCAGAGTTGCGCGAGCGCGTGGCTAAATGCCCCGCGGAGAATTCGGCGCCGCGCGGATGAAAGATATGCTAATGTGCCGATCGGTTATTTACGGCTCGCGACGTTTACGGTCCCCGCTGAGTGCGCCGCTTGGTCGTCGATGAATGCCGAATTGCAAGAGAGAGAGAGAGCTTCCTGGAAGGATTTTTTGGTGGGTTTGGTGTGGTTTTGTTTTGGTGGGGGATTTTGGGAATGTGGGTTTGTTGCTGGGTGGGTTTTGAGGGCTTGGAGAAGGTTTTGGTAGTTTGGTGTGTGATTTGGTTTCACCCTGAGAATAGGAATGTACCCGTATTTATAGTTTGTATTTACTGGGGAAAGTACGGTTTTTATTACTGATATAAGAATTAGCCTAAGTAATAAAATTTCTAGACGGATTTTATTCAATTAAGATTAACGATCTAATCATCTACTTTGATCCATATGTATGTTTCTTATGTTTCTTATGTTATTTCGTACTATATAGAAGATCACTAACTCACTAGATCATAGATTTTACTTAAACTTTGGGAACAGTTTCAGATGTGAAAATACGGGATAAAACTACATTTGAGACTTCAACTTTTCAAAAAATTAAGTTATTAATACATTTAGCCTTATTTTTTAAAAATATTAAAATGAGAAGTATTTTTCAAAACTTTCAGCCAATAAAAATAAATTATATTATAGGCTTTAGATTTAAAACCTACACAGAGCTAAACTAGAATACCCAATCAACCAAATCCTCCTTCCGGTCTTACAACACAATCAAATCGCGCAATTCACAAACTAGCTCTCGCAAATAAGCCGCCGATAACACAAACCACCCAACATCGCCGAAGCACCTCCGAATTACCATCAAAGACACCTAAACTCACCTACTTTAAACAAACCCGGCCCCCAAACTCGAAAAAAAGGAGCCAGGTAAAAGGGAGCAGCCGAACAAAGGACTGCGACTCTTATCCGCGCGCATCTTTATATACTCGAAGGGGCGCTTCTGCTCTTATCGCCGTGAAATCGACTGGTGTCTCGGCTAAATACACCCCCTAAAGAGCTTAAAGGCTTAGAATATCTGTTTTATGGCCCCGAACCCACGGAGGCTTTGCCTCGACAAAGAGAATTCGAGGCAGAGTCGCGGGCTCGAATTTATTATTTACCGGCCTTAAAATCGTCTTGATTCGCGCCGAAATTTAAGCCCCCTCCGGAGCTTTTTTGCCGGTGTGCTTAACTATCGCGTTCGGAGCTTTGATGCAGCTCCGCGCCTCGCTCGAGGATTATTTTATCTTGTAGAGAGGCCTTGAGTTAAGACTATATTTTAGTTCGCTAGTTGTCGAATCTTCGAGCGAGTTAACAATGGAGTAGCTGCTTCTTAAAGCGACGGAGCGCAGAACAATTACACGCATATACATATCTCTCGTTACCTTCGGCAAACAATACCTCGCGCTTGTGTACCGGTCGACTACAACTAGAAGCTGAAAATAACCAGCGAGAAGAGAGCGGGTGTTAAGGGTCTGTTTATCGCCGCGAGGAAAGTTTTGGATTTCACGACAAAGCGAAAAAATCAATCAGAGCTGTGCGGCTCTCGATAAGCGTAATAACCGTGGTAAATTCACCTCTGCACGCTTGTTTCTGGATATATGTGCAAGGCGATAATTTTAGCTTATACTACTGCAGCGGGCTTTGAAGGTTTGAATGGCTGGATTGTTTACGCCGCGGGCGTGTGTACGCACGAGGACGCCGAGTAACGAGCTGGCCGCGTGTATGGAAATTAATTGCTATCTAAAAGCAAGTGAGGATTGTTTTATGGAGAAGGCGATATGTCTTTTTCGTATAGGTCGAAGTATGAATGTAGTCTGGTTTAAATGTTGCGGACGGTTTTGTACTGATTAGATACTGATTGCTTTCATGCGAAATAATGGATTGGCGTAAATGTTTACAGCTTTTTATTTTCTCAAGTGGTTTCTTGAAATATTACGTATTGTTATTTTTATTGTGGTGAGTGGCGTTGAAAACAACAGTGCTTTGATAATTACAAGGCAAGGTGGTATATTCATCGCAGTTCTTTTATTATTCAAAATTTAAGTTACCTTGTCTGATACGCTCGATAAATTTACATGTATTACATTATCAGAAAATTACTTTGTAGATATTCTGATTATAGCCGCGGGCCAGATTGGTGGTAGATAGCGCGGTACTAATACCTGTGTAATTTTATAATTTTTTGTCTCACTTTTTTTTAAATTTCGTGGAAGACGAAGGTGTATGAAAATGCTCAAGCTTGTAAGAGCATACATTAAGCTTAGTGTGAAAATTATATGGAATTACTTGTCTACTTATTTTCCATCTGCATCTCAATAGTATGGATATTTACAAGACTTCTACTACATTTAATTTTTTAAACCCATAATATTTAATTATCGATTATTTGACATTTAAAAAATTAAAAACATCAATACATAACACAAATCCAGCACAAGCAACGAAAAAAAAATTACTACACACATTACCGAATAGTACAATCCGAACCCACCCAGCAGAAACAAAGCACCGGCGCCAAACAAAAACTTTAAACGGCCCCCGAGCCGAAAGTCGCCGAGAAACCCAATTAGGATAAGTGCGAGTCGTCCGATACAGGCGGGCTCCCGGATTAGTTTTCCGAAATCTCTCGGCTTTTCTCCGGGCGCTGCTCAATTCGCTGGAAAATTTCCCGTACGCGCAAAACGCCGGTATATACATTCTTGGGGGGACCAGCGCCGGCGATTAGGGGACTGAAGGATGGCCGATTAGCCGTGCCAGCCGCAGAACTTGCCGAGGTTCCTTTAGGTTTTCTTCCGATAGGTCTGCTGTATTGGATTTCATTTTGTTTGTTTTTTGGGGGATTTGTTCGTTTGGGAGTAGGAGCGAGGTGAAAAGTATTTGTTGCAGGTGTTACGAGATGTGGGAT